>JAQZBX010045263.1:0-21102 GCA_029593785.1 Cabassous unicinctus
CACCACACACACAGACACAGACACACACACCCTGCTGCCGCCACCACCACGATGCACACACACACACGCATATGCATTTACACCAAGCACACACACAAACACTACCACCACCACCACTGTACACACATGCATACATATATATTACACACCACACACTTACACATACACATGCACAAACACACACAATACTACTACCACACAAAAACATACACACACCAAACACCACACACTCACACCGTCACCATCACCGTCACCCAGAGGCTGCGGGGGGCCTCGGCAGCAGGAACCCAGGAGGGGCCGTGCTGTTCAAAGCCTCCACTGAGGGGTCCTCCTCCCCTTGGTTACTCTTTCTGGAAGACCCTCAAGTGCAGTGGGGGCCAACATGACTGACCAAGCAGAGGCAGAGGAAAGGCGAGGAGAGCCAACTCCCTTGGGCACTGACTTCCTCCTGCAGTAATTTTGGTTGAATGGTCTCTGTTCCAGAGCCTTATTTAATCTCTGCACATTTCTATTATTTTAAGCACCCTTTACACATTAAAGAAAGGAGAGCTTTGTATTGCAGTGTTGCCAGCAATGAAAGACGTGGCCCTGGTTGTCTGTCCTCCTATCTTCCCTCATTCAGGAAGAGCAAACTTTCATGTCTGGGAATGGATGGGGCTGGTGATGGATGCAGGTGAGTTTCCGGCCTGAGCGGAGGTCGAGGCATGGGTTTGCCATCATCACAGGCTCCCACTGGCAAGGATGGAGCGTGAATCTTCCTGCCACCCTGCGACAGGGGCTCCGAGAGCTCTCTCCCCCTTCTCCACACCCTGGTGCCTCCTGGCAGTTCCATCTCCTCCAGGCTGGAGGAAATCTACTCCTTGTCCTCCAAGGCCCCATCCGAATCTGGGCAGGTATTGTGATGGCTCATTTTATGTGTCACCTTAGCTCAAGCATCTCACCCAGTTGTCAAAACAAACACGAATCTAGATGTTGCTGTAAATGTAGTTTGTAGATGGGATTAGCACCCACAATCAGTTGACTTTAAGTGAAGGAGGTTATCCTCAATCAGGTGGATGGGCCTCATCCAATCAGTCGAAGGCCTTACAAGCAAAAACTGAGGTTTCCCGGAGAAGAAATTCTGCCTCAAGTCCGCAGCATAAATTCCTGTCCGATTTGCCAGGCTGCCAGCCTGCCCTGCCGGATTTCAGACTTGCCGGGTCCCACGGTCATGTGAGCCGATTCCTTGAAAGAAAATCAATTAACTTTAGGGAAACAAGTTTAGTAAAACAAAACACTCTTTTCATGCGGTTTTTCTCACCAGCATAGAAGTGACTTTTCTCATGCACAATCTCAGCATCAAATCAGGATGAATTTTGCTTCTCCTTTTCCAGGGGACGGAAACATAACAGCAGTCTGTGCTCAGAGATGGGCTTTTCCCCTGCTTTTGCTTTTTTCCGCTCAGCCCTCAGGATTTGATCATTATAAGCAGACATTTAATAATCTCCACTGGTCTACAGCTGCAATGTATATGCATTACCTGATTTAATCACATAAGGTGGAATTGCTATCTTCATGTTATAGAAGAGGAGACGCAGAGATGTTAAACTCATTTTTATTTAAGTGGAGCTGGGCATCAAAACAAGGACTTTTCTGCCCATGAAGCAAGCCCGTACCTTTCCGCTGGGCACGTGGTCTTCAGAAAATCCTCCCTGGGCCAGGTTTCTGAGAGGCTCTGTGACGGCCGCCCACTTCCTGCATCCTCTCCCGGCTGGGGCTTTATGACTTTACGCAGTTTTATGACTCCATCAGTGCTGAGAGTTTGTTTTAATGAATGGGCTTTAGACAGCAATTCATCAATTCGTTAAAAATTGCATTAGAGTGATTTTCCCATGAGTTTTGGCTCCAGCCTGCTTCTCAGAAAGAGTGCTTGCTGTGTTCTCTCTATTCTATGCCTGCTTCTCGCTGGCTTTTTTTTCACATCTCTGGCTAGAGTGAAATAAATCTATTAAAAGCCAGGGAGGCATGACATGCTCCTTCTGTAGGTCATTCTTCTGTTTCTTAAATCAACAAACCACATACTTTAAAATAATTTTAAAAAATTTCATTCAAAAAGTATCCAATTGTACAATGCCTTGATGTCACAATGAGTGAGGGGTGGAGATGTTTGAAGTTCCAAATGTGATGGATCAGATGTGAGACAAGAATGGCAGGAGGAAATACCTCTGCAGGCTGAGTGTCAGCCGGAGCCCAGGGGCTCCGAGAAGCCAGGAGCTTCTCTGAGATGCTCGTCCAGAGAAGCGGACGCAGGGCACACTGGCTTCTGCTGGGCAGTTTAGTCCTGGACGTTGACTCGTTTCCTACTTCTGAGCCATTTTTGGCCATGGTCTTCTTTTCTGGGCTAGTATCTTGTGACAGGGATTGGGAATGGCCAGCCCAATAACCATTCTACTTTTCTTATTAACGAAACCCAGATTTAATTCAAGGAAGAAATGTGTCCTGCTAAAAAGCTAAATTTCCCAGCCACTCTGCAATGATGTGTAGTCCTGTGACACAGTTTTGTCAAAAGAGCTTCCCCTTCCTTCTTTCTGGAATAAGAACATGATGGCTGGAGAGTCAGCAGCCATTCTGTGACTATGGGAGAACAAACCCATGCCAAGGATGGCAGTACAAAAGGATAGAAAGAACCGGAGTCTCTGATATGGCCAAGAACTGGCATATCTGTTTTGGACCACCTACCACTGGACTTCTTTTGCGTAAGAGAGACATAAATCCCTATCTTCTTTAAGCTTCTGTTATTTGTGTTATCTGTTAATTGCAGCCAAATTCATTCTCTGATACACAACTCAAGAAGCTGAGAAAGGAGTGACCACACTTACTATATTTAGGAGGTATCAAGAGTATCATAGCATGTTAAAAAGGAAAAAGCTCTTTGCTAGCATCTTGTCCAAACTTTTCTTGTTCCATACAAGGTAAGTGAGGCCTGGAAAGAGAAAGGAACTTGCCGGAGATCACAAAGATAATTCAAGTCCAAGGTGGGACTCTCATTCCAGTGCTCATCTATACTCTATCCAGGGACCAGGGAGGCTGGCTTGGTCTCCCTTGTCCTCTGGCTTCTGTTTGGATTTAGAGGATGAGCCTCCTAGAGTTCATCCCAGTGGACAGAAGAAAGTGTCATTTTGTTTGTTTGTTTCAAGTGATCTGGGAAACTGTGAAGAAAGGTGGTTTTGCATACTGGCCTGATCTCAAAACTTGCCACCACCGAAGCTCTGCAGTAGCAAAGGCAAATGAGAGTGGATGGATGGATGAAGCGCACAAAAATGCCCCAGTGCCTTGAAGGAAATAATACAGCAAAACTGTACAGTCCACTGATCAGGATAATAGCACCTTCCTGAAATCTTCTAGAAACAGACATGCGTCCTTCCGTTTGGCAAAGATGAGATGTGCCTGGGGAAATTCTTAACTCAAGCTGTCAAAACAAGACAAACTGAACCAGTTTTCTGAAAGGGCAGCACAGAAAGAAGTTGAGTTGGCACTTTCCTGGGCTGGGAGGGTGAGGTGGTGGGGTGAAGTGGGAACCAAGGAACAACAATCAGTCAGGGCCAGCCAAGGAGGCTGGAGCAGGGGGGGTGCAGCCAGGTCAGAGCAGCATGAGATGTCATCAAAAATCCCCCTGGTGCTGCCAGAGAAAGAAACAGGTCTTCCAGAGATCAGAAAGCAGAGTCCAGAGCAGAAACTAGAGTCAGTGGCCAGAAATCAGGACTGACCCACAGCGATGTAGGAAGAGTGGGTGGGGATATGCTCAGGGGCCCATCTGGTGCACCCCTGGAATTTTGGAATAGAGGCTGTACTGGTGGGTTAGGGACTGGGCGGTTAGGGATTTCTGAGTGCTTCCTGTTATGCTTTCTTCTGGTTCTTCCCAACGGTCTGGTGACCCAGCTCTCCTGCTTCCTACACCAACTCCTCCGGGCCTCCCCATTTGTTTATTCTCACCCATGGTCTGTTGAAGCTTCCCAGGAAGTTAGGGAATGACAAAGAAGAGACAGATGCTGCACTCGCTGTAGAACTTTCCCGATGTGATCAGAATAAGGAGGGCCTTCCAGCCCAACTGCCCGGGAAAGGTTTTTAACTCAGCCTCTGACCTGAGATAGACAGCTGGCCCTCCCAAAACATCAGGCAGCCCCATAAAAGGGCAGCCATAAACAAAAGCCCCTGTCCCAGGTATTCACCTTTTGTCCATGGGTCAGGTCTCCAGCCCTGTTCTCCATCCTCTGGCTCCATGACTTCCCGCCCACTGTCTCCTTTTCTTATGTCTTCTCCAACCTCATCAGCCCACCCGAGTCTCCCTTTGCCATGCTCACTGGTTTCGGTATCACTTGCTCCTTGTCCCCACAAGACCCTCGCCAGCCAGACTAACCTTCTCTGCAGGCAAAGAGTGTGCCTAAACCCAACCACATTGGAGACCTGCAGCTTCCTAGCCCGTTTAGCATCAATACCTGGATCTGAGGCCCAAGTGGAATAGGGGCGCTTTCACTGCAGTGGGCAAAACTTAAAGGATATTATGAGGAGATTGGATGTGGTTCAAGCAGTTGGGCGCCTGCCTCCCACATGGGAAGCCCCAGGCTCTGTTCCCAGTGCCTCCTACAGAGGATAAACTGACGTAATGAGCAGACACAATGAGCAGGGAGCAGATGTGACTCAAGCGATTGGGCACCCACCTCCCACATGAGAGGTCCCAGGTACTGTTCCTGGTGCCTCCTAAAAGAAGATGAGCAGACACAACAAGCAGACAGATGAGGGAGCCCTGAGGGTGGGGGAAGGATATTATGAGTTCCCTTGCTCCAGGTATCATTGTGTTCATAGCTCTGAGAGCACCCCCACATCTCAGCATGTGAGACATTTTGCAGCTGGTAGATTTGTGTGTGTTCTGATTCTAACGGGAAGTGATCTGAAGTGGCTCCACTCAGGTAGCTGATCATGACTACATCAGCACTGCAGGGCCCATATTCACACGTGAAACAGGGGGCGGCATAGGAGGCTATTGGAATAATAATTCGTAGGAATTGTAGGTAATGCACAAATAAAATCAGCATGGAAGTAAGGCATTCCTAAGTTAATAGCATTTCTAAAATCTTAGCAAATCAGTTTTAATCAAGAGGCTTAATGTTCTCATAATAAATATGCTCATTTAGGGCACAATTATAGAGATTATTTTTAAGAATTTGCTATGTCAAGAACAGTATTTTATGTACTCAAGTATTTGTAACACCGCATAATATTATATTGAAATGAGCCATTCACCCATGGAACAATCAGCCAACAATATCAGACAGTCTATGTCTGAGTGTCAAAATGAATGACGTTCCAACAACCGCTATGGGCGGGACAGGGACAGAAAACAGAGGCCTACTGAGTAGTGTAAAGAACCCCAAATAATAGCAGCTGGTATTTATTGAGCACTTACCATGGGCCAAGAACTATGCTAAGAAATTCACCCGCAATATTTCACTTAATCTTCCAACAACCCCAGGAGGGAGGAACTGTGCTTGTGTCTATTTCACAGCTGAAGACAAGGAGGCTCAGAGGAGTCAAGTACCTTGCCCGTGGGACAGAACTAGGAAGTGGAGATTGGAATATTTGAAACCAGGTTTATGTAGCTACAAAACCTCAACTGTTAGCCAGTGTATCCTGTGCCTCGCTCATGAGACATGGACGGATAACGTCTATCATTCAAGAGACCGAGTTAATCTCAAGTGGGTCAAAAGTTCATTTTGTCTTTGTCAGTCTTTTAAAAGCTCTATTTCCTCTTACAGTCGGTTGAGTGGCGTCCGCAGCCCTGTTATGTTAGACTTTTTCTGGACCCTGTACCTTGACCTTGCGCCTGGGGACTGGCAGCAGAGAGTGGAACGCATGCCCATGAGCCCCTCACTGCTGCTCTCCAGTGGTCCTCGGGCACCGCAGACTTGACCCTTTTGTCCTCGTCTCACAGACATTCCCCAGCCTCCTACAAGATGAAGGTACTTGTGGAATTCAGAGGAGACGATTTGGCAGAGGTAAGGGACCCATTCTGTTTTGAAGAATGGGCGAGAGCCATCCGGGCAGAGGGAGCTGTAGGTGGAAGGCGCTCCGGGGGAAGGGAATGGAGAGGTTTGGGGGCCAGTGAGTGGCCTTTCCCAGCTGGGGTGTGGAGCTCAATCCACATTGGGGAGAATGAGGTTGTTTTGGAGCTAGTCTGATGAGGGGGAGATGGGAGTTCTGAAAGCCAGTGTGAGAACAAGAACCAATAAATAATCCAAAAAGCCAATAAACAATCCAAAAGCTTTCAGGGGAAGTGAGGGTAGAAAAAATGATAAGCACTACTTCTCCCTTGTGAAATACGAGCATGCTACGGGCCTGTGGTGGTGGCTGGGGTGTGTTACTTGGATCCCACCTGGAATTAACACAGGTGGAGATGTGAGTAGTTAATCCCAAGAAACAGAAAGTCCTCCTCTGCTCTGTTCTGGCTTTTCTTTAAAAATAAGCAAAGATTTAGACTTCAGTAACTTTGCTATGAATGGAAAATGGCTTATTTACTTTTAAAGTGAAACCTTGGTTTTAATTATAAGAGTAAGTCATGCTGGTAAAATTTCAAGTTAAATATGTATGTAAAGTGAAAATTAAGAGCTTCTCTTCAATCCTAAACCTCAGAAGTAACCACTGTTAACTGTTCGGTTTTCATCCTTTCAAATAGTTGCTATGCCAAAGTAAACATGTCAACATATATGATAGTTTTTTTTAATTGAAATTTTTATTGAGAGAAGTATAGATTCACCTGGAGTTGTAAAATATAATACAGAGAAATTCCTTGTACACTTTGCCAAGTCTCCAGTTTTACATTTTGCAAAACTGTAGTACAATGTCACATACTAGGCTAAGGCTATTGATAATGCCCGCCCATCTTATTTAGATTTTCCCATTTTTCTCATACTTGTTTGTGTATGTATGAATTAAGGTCTGTAGCCATTGGGCAAATTTGATGTAATTATGAATTCTAAAAATATAATTGGATCATGCTTGTAAACTGATCTGTTAATCTGGGCATGATTGAGTTATGATTAGGGCGTTGACTGGGCCACGTCAGTAGGGCGTTGAGCCCCACCCTTGGTGGGTGGGGAATCGAATATAAAAGGCAAGGAAAAGAACAGAGTTGAAGCGGTTTTTGAGAAGCAGTTTTGATGTTGGAGAGAAGGCCCCAGGAGAAGAGAAGTGAGCCGTTCAACTGATAGTCTACAGCTGACCTTGTGGAGGAAACAGGAGCTAAGCCCAGAGAGAAACGCAGCCCCGGGAAGAGAGGAAGCCAAGAAGCCTGAACCCTGGCAACTGTAGGCAGCTGTCTTGCTCCAACACGTGACAATGGACTTTGGTGAGGGAAGAAACTTAATGCTTTATGGCCTGGTATCTGTGGACTTCTACCCCAAATAAATACCCTTTATAAAGGCCAACCCATTTTTGGTATTTCACATTAGCACCCCTTTGGCTGACTAATACAGAATTTGGTACCGAGGAGTGGGGCAGTGCTTTTGCATATACCAAAATGTTGGAATAGTTTTATAAATGAGTAAGGGGTATTTTTTGGAGGAATTGTGAAATGCTTGATGGAAAAGGCCTATATCACTTTGAAGAGATTGTTGATAGTAATATGGATGCTAAAGAGACTTTTTATGATGCCTTAGAAGTAAATGATGAAACTCTTATTGGAAACTGGAGGAAAGGCGATCCATGTTTTAAAATTGCAGAGAACTTAGTAAGATTAACTCCTGGTGTTATATGGAAGACAGAATTTCAGCATTTAGCTGAAGAACTTTCCAAGGTAAACTCGGAAAATGTGGCTTGGCCTCTCCTTGCAGCTTATAGCAAAATACTACAAAATAATACATGAGCGAAACACACTAAGGGCTAAACTTTTGGACACAAAGAAAACAGAAACTGATTCCGGAACTTCCAAGTTTCTGGAAATCAGATTCCCAGATGAAAATGCCCTATTTGAAGACTTTACTAAACTTGGAACTTGTAACTCAGAATTGAAGAAAATTGTGGAAAGTCTTACTGTCTGGTGGCTTGGACCCCTGCTTCTTGCATGCTAAACCAACAATGTTTTTGAGAGTGCTATATGAACAAAATCACTGTCAGCTTGGACAAAAGAGGACACGAAAAGGAAAGACTGAAGGAGAAACAGCTTTAAGAAGAAAATCATGGAAGCTGAGATCTGGAACTAAGACATCACCTTGGGCCAAGAGAGGAGCCCCACCCATGTGTACAGAGAGGATGAGTTTGCCCCAGGAGTTGAAGAGGGTGGATATCCCCACCCAATGTTCAGGAAGAGTTTTGCTGCCCCAAGGTACAGGGAGGGTGGAGCACATTCCTCAAAGATTAGGGCGGTTAAGGTCAGCACCCCATAAGTGTGAGAGTGGTGCTCCTGTTCCCCATGGATTAGAGAAGGCCAGGTGGTCAACCCAGTGCTCTGAGAGGGTTGAGCCTGTATGCCAAAGGTTAGGGGGAATGTTGTCTTCACCTCACTGTACTAGGGAGGCTAAGACTCTAACCCAAAGATTGGGTAAGGTGTGGCAATCACCCCAACACTCTTGGAGAGTGAGGTCTGGAGCTTGGTCGACACCCAGATGCTTGATGAGGGTGGAACCAAGAAAATGGCCATTGGGCAAGCCTGTGGAAAGGATGGGTTCCCATGTGGCCCCAAGGAGAAGAAACCATCCTCTTAAGAATGACTCTCAGACTTTGAAATCGAATGGAGGATGCCCTGCAGGTTTACTGAACTGTAGAGGATCCATGACTCATGTTTAACATCCCAATTTCTCCTTATGATAATGAAAATGTTTATCATTTGTCTGTCCATTTGTGTATTGGAAGCAGTTCAATGGTTTTGTAAGTTTCAGAGGTCTACAGCAGATGGGATTTTGCCTGAAGACAAACTGTATTTCTTTAAACTGCCTATGATATGATTTTGTACTTGCATTGTTACTGATTTAAGGTTTTTTGAATATTGTAATATATTTTTGGAATTCAGAGGGTGGAGTGTAGCTGTTGGGCAGTTTGATGTAATTATGAATTCCAAAAATATAGTTGGATCATGCTTGTAAACTGATCTGTTAATCTGGGCATGATTAAGTTATGACTAGGGCATTGAGCCCCACCCCTTGGTGGGTGGGGAATCAAATATAAAAGGCTTGGCCAGAACAGAGTTGAAGCCGTTTTTTGAGAAGCAGTTTTAATGTTGGTGAGAAGGCCCCAGGAGAAGAGAAGTGAGCCGTTCGCCTGATAGTCTACAGCTGACCTTGTGGAGGAACCAGAAGAGCTAAACCCAGAGAGAAACGCAGCCCTGGGAAGAGAGGAACCCAAGAAGCCTGAACCCTGGCAAACGCTGGCAGCTATCTTGCTCTAACACGTGGCAATGGACTGTGGTGAGAGAAGAAACGTAACGCTTTATGGCCTGGTATCTATGGACTTCTACCCCACATAAATACCCTTTATAAAGATCAACCTATTTTTGGTATTTCACATTAGCACCCCTTTGGCTGACTAATACAAGGTCTGTACAATTTTACGCCTATGTAGGTTTTGAATCCACCACTACAGTCACGATACTGAAAAATTCCAGTCCCACAAGGATCTCTCATAACGTCCTTTTACAACCACACCTACCTCCTGCCCCAACTCCCACCCGATTCCTAAACCGTGACATCTACTAATTTGTCCTCCATTTCTCAAATATTGTCATGTCAAAATGCTATATAAATGGGATTGTACTGTGTGTAGCTTTTGGGAATTAGCTCTTTACACGCAACATAATTCCCTAGAGATTCATTCATCCAAGTTGCTGTGTATACCAATGGTTTGTTCCTTTTTCCTGCTGAGTAGGATTCACCACCGGTGGAAGGACTTCTGGGCTGATCCATTTCTGGGTTGTTACAAATAAAGTTGCTATGAACCTTCACATACAGGTTTTTGTGGGAACATAAGTTTTTATTTCTCTGGGATAAATGCCCAGGAGGGCAATTGCTGGCTTATATGGTTGTTTTTGTTTTTTTTTTAGGAGGTACCGGGAATTGAACCCAGGACCTCGTACATGGGAAGCAGGCGCTCAACCACTTGAGCTACATCTATTCCACTCATATGGTATATTTTGTTTGTTTGTTTGTTTGTTTTTACCAGGAGTTCCCGGGGATCGAACCCAGGTCCCTCCATATGGGAGATGGAGGCCCAACCATTTGGGCCACATCCGCCCCTTCATATGGTATTTTAATGTTTAGTTTTTTAAGAAACTGGCAAACTATTTTCTAAAGTAGTTGTACTACATCATATTCCCACCTGCATCCTCACCAAGATTCGGTGTTGTCACTACTTTTTAATCTTAGTCATTCTGATAGGTGTGTAGTAATATATTATTATGGTGGTTGATAACTTTTTAAAAACAAAAATAGGATAAACAGGATAAACAACTGTGCAGCTAGATTTTTATCACTTTACTGATTAAATCACATTTCATTATACAAATACAACATAATTTAACTATTCTACTGGCATTCATTTAATATATAATTTTCACTATTATACCATCTATTAATATTAGTATACTCATACACATTACTATATATATGCCTTTGTACAATGCTATATTATACTTTATAATATCTATACATATATCTTTACTCACTCACGCATGAACTGTATGAACTCTATTCATGAAAGTAAGATAGCTATGCAAAAGATATACAAATTTGAAATTGTAATAGATACTGCAAAATTGGCTTCTAAAAAGTTTGTACTAAAGTATGCTCCCACCAAAACTGTGTAAGGATGATCATTTCCAGTATACTCCAATACTGGGTATAATTCATTTAAAACTTTTCCCCAAAATGATAGGTAAAAAATGGCCTCTCACTGTTCTAATTTGCATTTATTGGTGAAGTTGAGCATATTTTCACAGTATCATTAGTCATTTTATTTTGTCTTTGCCTTTCTTTTATTTTATTTTGCCTGTTACATTTTTTCCCCATTTTTCTACTAGATTGTCTTATCATATTGTGTTATGCTTTAAAAGACTGCCCACACAATATTTCTTTAACTTTATTTTGTACATTTAATAATTGATAATATAAATAATTAAAAACTAAAAAGTAAACACAGATGAATAAATACATACATTTCTCAATTAAATGTACTGGATACATATAAAATTTTTTTTAATTCAAATAATATGTTACAATATATTTGGTTCATAGTAAAGCAATCATACAGTATTTTTCCTTTTGCACACAATATTTTTTGAAAACATTCTCATACTCATAATAATTTTTTAGTTACTTTTCACATTTAAATCACAAATATATTTAAAATTTATTTTTGTTTACAATGCAAGAAAAAGACTGTAGCAGAGGCTGTCAGTGCTTCACCTATATACATGCTAAAAGCTGGAAGGGCTGAATTTATATTCCTCCAGGGATAGCCCTTAGCCAACCACTGACAAGTGCAGGGTAGAAATAGTCTTACTTCCTTGACCCCTGCTTGGAACAAATTTGGGGTCTGATTTATTCTGCCTCTAGAGCACCCATCAGATCTGAGCCAAAGTTACTCTCCAAGGAACTTTGCTTGATTCTGAACCCTTGCTTGGCCTCTTTCCCCTCCCAGTCTCACTTCCCCATTCCCCTGCTGGTTTTTCCTGAGAACACTTCTTAATAAGTCAACATCACACGAATACTCACCTCAAGATCTGCTGGTGGGAACCCAGTCTAGAGAGAAGTCAAATTTTGTCTTTTCCAGGTGGAGCTCTAATTTCACCAATTCCCTTTATAGAATAATCAGACCTTCTCTGTTGATTGGTAGTATCACATTTATTCTGAGATGAGTAATATCATCTGGTAAAGCTTCCCAGTCACTGGGGAAGACCCCAGCCCCCCCCCATAGAAGGGACTGAAATACCCAGAATCCTGCAGAGTGACTGTCCAGACTACTGAGGACAGATGGCAGTGGCAGCCCTATGGGAGTCCTCCCATGAGGGGCTCCAAATGTCAGAAGTTCCCAACATAGTTCGCATGGTGTGTCCTAGTGCATCTAGGACCAGTGACCAAAGGGCTCATACTATCTAAAAATATTTTATTTTTAAGTTTACTTGTTCCTTTTCTGCCTTCCCCTACTAGAATGTGGACAGAGACCTTGTCTGGATCTTCAGCACCTAAACACTACCTGACACATGGTAAGTGCTCATATTATTAACATATAAATAACTACTGAATGAAGGAATATATGAAATTTCCTTATATGTGCGGCTCTATTCCACTTATTTATTTGTCAATTGCTGGGCTAGGGCCGCATTGTTTTAACTAATGTTGCATTATATTACATTTTAAAATCTGGTTGGGTAAGTTTCCCTTCATTCTTCTTTTGTCAAATATTTCTTGGCCATTCTCATCTTTTTTCTCCCTTACATATGAACTTTAGAATCAATTTATAAAGATCCTTGAGAAATCTCATTGAGGCTTTGATTGAAATAACAATGAATTTATAGATTAACTTGAGGAAAATCAACATCTTTACAACATTAAGTCTTTCCACAGAGAAACGTATATGTCTCTCTATTCTGTTCTGTTATTATGTGCCTATATACTTATAATTGTTATGTCTTCCTGATGGATTGACCCTTTAATTATTAAAAAAGTCCTTCTCCATCTCTAGTAACAGTTTTTGTCTTAATGTCTTTTTTGTGTGATATTAGTATTAGTATAACCACACCAGTTCTCATCTTTTAAATATATAGATTTATATTTACATTTTACATAAATGGAATCGTGCAATATGTTACAAAATATATTTAGTTCATAGTAGTGCAATCATACAGTATTTGTCCTTTTGCATCTGGCTTGCTTCACTCAACAGTTCTCAATTTGTTACTGTTTTCATGGTATATCTATTTCCATACTTTATCCAACCTATTTGTGTTTTTTTTTTTTAATGTAAAGTGCATCTCTTTTAGACAACATATAATTGAATTTTGCATTTTTATCCACTCTACCAGTCTCTGCCTTTTAACTGAAATGTTCAGTCCATTTACATGTAATGTAATTACTTATAAGGCAGAATTTACATCATCCATTTTGCCCTTTGTTTTCTATATGTCTTATATCTCTGTGTTCCTCTATTCCTCCATTACTTTTGCATTAAATAGATATTTTCTAGTACACCATTTTATTCCTATATTGTTTCTTTTACTATATATTTTTAATGCAGTACTACTTCCTTTTTTTTTTTTTAGATTTATTTTATTTATTTATTCTGTCCCTCATTGTTTGCACTCGCTGCTCTCTGTGTTCATTCACTGTGCGCTCTCTATGTCTGCTTGTCTTCTCTTTAGAAGGCACTGGAAATCAAACCTAGGACCTCCCATGTGGGTGAGAGGCATTCAATCACTTGAGCCACCTCTGCTCCCTGCTTTTTTGTCTCTTTCATTGTGTTTCCTCTTTGTGTCTCCTTGTTGTGTCATCTTGTTGCATCAGGTTGCCATGACAGCCTGTCATGCCAGCTCGCAGTCTTGCTTGTCTTCTCTAGGAGGCACCAGGAACCAAACCTGGGACCTACCATGTGGTAGGTGGGAGCTCAATCGCTTGAGCCACATCCACTTCCTATACTGTATTTTACATTATTTGGTTGTGGTTGTCCTGGGGATTACAATTAACATCTTCATTGAAAGTAATCTTATTTGGATTGATACCAGTTAATTTTAGTGGTATGCAAAAACTTTCCTTCAAAATAGTTACCATAATTGCACGTTAATGAAGATAATAAATGTTACTTTGAGATCTGCAACAATTGTAATAAGATATGAAAACATCTATAGTTTTTATTCATGACAATATCACCATACTGCTAATTCTACTGAGATATATGATAAAAAGAAACACTAATTTTCCTCTGAATTCTACCTATGAACCCCATGGGAGGTCCATATCCCAGGTTAAGAACTTAAGCAGGTTAAGAATTCTGAGCATTCTAGTGGCAGCCTATGGAAAACAGAAACCTTACCTTCTAATAAACATACAAACACAGTGTAAGCAGTGGTTTGTTGTTTGTGGTTCCTGATAAAAAAAAAGTCTCATAAGTTTGTATTTCCAGATAAAATAATTTTCTCTAGAAAATATATTGAAATTTAAAAATATTAAAATGCACATTTTAAAGCGATATATTCAGGTATGCAAAATGTAAATGAGATAGGGTGGGAGGGAAGAGCAGAGTTCCTGGCATGCGTGGACAATTGCCATTCTTTTTTGGTCCTATAACAGCTGAACCCTCTCCCTATGTTTAGGGAATTTCCACCTTATGAGTTTTGATGTTAGAAAAGCCCATTTCCACTTAGAGAAGCTGAAAATGTCAGGCACTCCCTTTCCTAGCCTCCCTTGCAGCCAGCACATTGCATGTACCCTGATCTTGAACTAGAAATTCATAATGAAAAGGAGCAGAAAGAATTCTCTCTGGAAGCGGCAGCAGCTAACATTGAAATCAAATTTACGGGCTAAGAGCAGCCGCCATGGTGTGGACAGTGGCCAGAGTCAGGGGTTAGAGTGTCCTGTGAGGACCAGCACTGCTTCGCAATCTGGACATGGTGACGGCCAAGTAGTGTCTGAACTTGGTCCACCAGCTCTTCCAGAGACTCTGTGAGTTACCCAATAGCCATTCAAGGAAGTCGTTTTCTCTTTCAATCAGTCAGATTTGGATTCTGTTTTCTTGAAACAAAGAACCTGACTGGTAAATACAGTCAGAGGAAAGGTAGGAAAAACTTGGTTGTTACGTCACAGTACCATCCAGCCCAAAGAATAAGTGTAGACAAGCAGTACCACCCTGGCTCTTTCTAAAGCCATCTCCCAGTTTCTGTGGTTTATTTATTTATTTATTTATTTTTTTTTCATTTTACCAGGAGGTCCCAGGGATCTAACCCAGGTCCCTCCATATGGGAGACAGACGCCCAACCATTTGAGCCACATCCGCCCCCAGCTTCTGTGGTTTAGCATATAAACTGGAGTCACTAGGACCACCAGAAAGGGCAGCAGAATGCCTGCACCAGCGCTTCCTGGGATGCTCGGTGGACGGGGGGAATGCAGATTCTTGAACCCTGACTCAGACCACCTGCATCAGTATCTTAAGGTTTGGAGCCTGGACTTCTGCATTTTTATGAACTCTATGGGTGTTGCTTATGCAAACTATGAGAAGCAGTGAATCAAATGGTGACCTTGTATCCCCAGCTTGGGCTCAAAGGATTAGCTATAAATATAGAAGTGTTATGCTGGAAAGGAGGTGAAGACCATTGAGGACAAAACATTCATTTCACAGATTAGAAAGCAGGAGTCTACGGGAGCAGAGATAGCTCAGTGGTTGAGCATCTGGTTCCCATGTTTGAGGTCCTGGGTTCAATCCCCAGTACCCCCTTAAAAAAAAAAAGAGTCTGAAGAGAAGACATGCTGCCCAAGGTCAATTGTTTCCATACAGGTGAAAGAAGCTGAGATGCCAACAGACCATGTCATGAAGCAATCCAGAGACTAGCAAGAGCTAGAAGCCACTAAGTTAGAAGGGGAAAGAGAGGAGATATGTTAACACAGCCTGGTATATGGGCTCATCCAACAGAAGCTGGGGCCTTGGCAGGCCTGCCCACCTGGAATTGGAGCCCACAAGGACCTGCAGCTGCTGCTGGAGAAGCTGCCCAACGCAGACAGCATGAGAGAGAAATGCCCTGGATTATCCCTTCTGACTTCCTCCAATCTCCGACCACTGCTTCCCGTTGGCCAAAACCCTGCAGGAGCCAGTTGATTGGAGAGCCTAGGAAACCACCCTGCAGGGAAGCAAACGCACTCTGTGATATGAAATAGATGGAGGAAGAGATGGCAAGGGATTTGAAGGAAAGCAGGCCCAAGACCAGCCCATCCAGAGAGTTGATTCTTCTTAAATTTCAGAGGGGGAAATTGTGCCCCAGTCAGGCTGAGAGTCTTGCTCACATGCAGAAATGGACTAAAATACAGTGCTCTTAAAATAAATAAATAAAATAAAATAAAATAAAATAAAATACAGAGCTCTTGAATCCCAGTCCTCTGCTTTGGAATGAGTCACACCCAAGCAGACAGCTCCTATCTGCTTTTGGTTTGGGTACCAGCAGCTCCTTCCTTCACGGCCCCAGGGGTCACTGGCACTTTTGGCATTTTAAGATTTTGGACGGGTGGCCCTTGCTCACTGTCTAGTTAAGAGATTACCCTCCATCTGCAGGAGCTCACGCCTGCCTCCCACACCTCCTAAGGGCACTGTATGACATAGAAAAAGAAAAGGGACTTAAACACCTTTTGCCCTAAGACTTCCATGTACCACTTGAGATAATGTGTGAAAACCAGGACTGGGACTCGGCTTATGACCACATAACTCACTCTTTCTCAGTTTTCCAAGAAAGACCAACACTACTAACTTTAGAAAAGTGGAGTTCTAGAAAGCCAGGGTTGGAAGGCCAGAGCAAGGCCTTGTGGCCTGTGCCGCGTCTACAGACAAAAGGACCTGAGACCCAGAGAGGTGATGTGCATTGCCCAAAGCCACACAGTGAGTTAGAGGTAATTCTGTTCATCTTGACATCTGCATCCCTCTTCCCAGGGGTAGTGAATTAAGGCAGAAAGAGAGTTAGCCAGGAAAAGAACTGAGTCTCCCCTGTGATTCTTCCATGGCCTGTTTGACCAGAGGTGTGACCTTTCATAGCCCCAAACTGGGCACAGCCTGGTCACCAATCAGTAGGTGTTGGTCACCGACCGCACCTCAGCGCTGGACTTTGAATCAGGAGACCAGGTTCTCGTCATATTTCTGCTGCTAACTAGACCCCTGTGTCCTCAGTACTCAGTGATCTTTAAGGTCCCTTCCAGCTCTAGGGTTTAATGAAGCCCTGTCTGCAACTTCCTGCTCTGCCTGTGTCATTTCATCAACAAGGTCTGTTTGTTGAACAAGATCCTTTCATCTCGGTATTGTGTACTCAGCTCTGTCCACTTAACCCTTCTGTCAATATCCATCACAATAACAGTCCCGGCCTTCCAGTCTGCATCCCCAAACACATCATTAGCTCCTAAGGAACTGGAAGTGCTGCATTCCTCAGGCTGTGCTGTCAACTTTGACTTCAAAGATATAAGGACAAGTAACAATTAGAGTAGTTCCCTGTGATGTAAAGCAGAGCTTTGACCAGCATTTGAAAAACCTAAAGAGAAATTGCTCTGATGGCTCTTACAACACTGCATGAAATATGCTTTTCACATTTAATCTAAAGCTATGAACCCAGGAGATAGGTAGAGAGGTAGAAATTCTGAGCATTCTCTTTACAATATTAAGAAATTTTTCTTGAGTCAATTTTTGTGTAGGAATGTCAAGATACTTCATATCCCAAAACCCTGATCCAAACATCTGCATAGAAATCAGGAATTTGGTTTTAATTTTGCCCCAAAGTTCACTGTATATCCCCATTTTAAAGCTGAGATTCAGTGCATGGATCATAAAAAATAATTGATCAGTTAGTGCACACAAAGTATATGAAAATAGGAGAACTGTCTATGTACTGTTATTAACATCATGGTCAATAGTAGGAAAATGTTTGTCACTCAAATAACCAAGTTCAAATGCAGAGTGTAGCTCTACTCAGTCCAAAGAATCAGAAATCCTCATTCAAAAAGCAAGTTATTCTACAATGTGAACTATGGTCCATGCTTAGTGGCAAAGCCCCAGGATGTGTATATCCATTGCAGGTGATGTGCCACACTAATGAAAGATGTTTATGTGGGAGGTTATGGGAGGTGTGGGAGGTGGGGAACATGGGAATCCCTGTAATTTCTGTGTAACATTTATGTAATCTAAGCATCTTTTAAAATATAAAAAAATAAACAAACAACAACCAAAAAAAGCAAGTTATTTGCATCTCGACCTTAACTTAGTTGTTGTAATATTTTTCAAATCGTCTCATATGATGGTGTAACCCACTTGTGGTAGACAAAAGCAAAAGTGCCAAGAATGTCAAGCGCCAAGAATTTTCTTGGTCTCTGATAAGGTTTGGTCTTGACTCTTTAAAACAGAAGGAATAGGACACACCGTGGAAACGGGTTCGTTCTGTTTCCAGCAGGAAATTCTCTTCCCGGTGCCATCAAAAGCCAGCCCCTTTCTCCAACTCAACAGGGTTTCCTACGGGCCATCACTTAACTACGGCAGTCAGTGAGATGGAACTACAGATTAGTGGCTGTGAGGGAAACAGAGGGGATGTAGCCCAAATGCCCAAGGCAGCAGCTGGGGAGGAGGCCAGGCAGAAGCCCAAAGAGGAGTGGGGGAGATAGAGGACACCACAAGGGTGAGCCACTGGGCAGCAAACCCAAGTCAAAGGAGCTGGGCAAGAGCTCCTCAGACAGTCTTTGGACAGACTTTCCAGACCAGAAAGGAGAGTGCCCACATGCAAGCAGCCCTTCCCAGCTGTGATCCTGAACAAATTAAGCCCTAATGTCCTACGATATCCATTGCATATAATGAATGGATTTTTCTCATATGCATCTAGAAGGGCACTAGCTATATACTGGCCTTGGGAGAACTGAGAAAATAGACACACCAATCATTTCCTTAGGGCTTCATTCTCTGGGTGAAAAAGGCTAACTTGGAGAGTACACAAGAGGATCTACTCGGTATGGAAAGAAAACATTAGAGTTCTACATATATTTGGTTTTAAATTTAAATTTTTTAATTTTAAAATTTGGGGTATATTTTATAATGTCCATAATATATAGTAGAGTAATGCATGTGTATAATTTAAAAGTAAATATACCCACAAAGGGACATGCTCAAAATTTTTAACTTTTATTATAGAAATGTTCACACTTAAAAGTAGAGAAAATGGTTTAATAAATCCTTGTGTAATCATCACCCAGCTTCAACAGTTACTCATATTTTGCTAATCTTGTTTCATCTGTCACCCCAATTTTGAAGGTAGGGCTGGAATATTTTTAAGCAAATCCAAGACATCATGTAATTTTACTCATAAATAAATCAGGGTATATTTCAAAAGATTAAAAACATGTTTTACTTACATAATCACCATGCTCTAGCATACTTAACAAAAGTAACAATAATTTCTTAATGTCATCTAATAGACCATAACTAATCAAATTTCCAAAATTATCTCAAAAATGTCTTTTTTTAAAGATTTATCTATTTATTTACTTTTATCCATTTTTAACATCCCCCCCCCCACCCCGGTCTCTGCTGTTTTTGTGTCCATTCCCCAGGCAATTCTCTGTGTCTGTTTCCTGCCCTCTCTTCTCATCCTTCTCCTCCTGTCTTCACTGGGAATCGAGCCTGGGGACCTCCAATGTGGGGGAGAGGCGTCCTACTACCTGCACCACCTCAGTTCCTGGTTTTTCAGTGCGTCTCATCTTGGCTCTCCCTTGTGTCATTCTCCTGTTATGTCATCATCTTGCTACGTGGCTCAGCAGGGCCTGGGGGCTCACCTGCGTGTGGGGCCTGGTGGCCCATGCGCCTTCTATATTTTGCTTTATTTTACCGGGAGGTCCTGGGGATCAAACCCAGTTCCCTCCATATGGGAGATGGATGCACAACCATTTGAACCACATCTGCCCCCCTCAAAAATGTCTGTGTTCACTTGGGATCCAAACGAGGTCCACACATTTCAATTGGTTGTCAACTCTCTGAAGCCTCTTTTATTCTATAACAATCCCTCTTTCTCTTTTTCCTCCATGCCACTGAGTTGTTGTAGAAAATGGGTCAATTGTCCTATAGACAGTCCAACATTCTGGATTTGGCCAAATGCTTCCTTTCCGTGCTGTTTAACTTGTTGGTCTGTTCCCCCATATTTCCTGAAAATTGGCTGTTAGACCTAGAGGCTTGATTAGATTCATGCTCAATTTTTCAAAGATGGAGACGTATATTTCCTATTGTTTCATAATATGTGGTGCATAAGGTTTGACTGCCCTGCAGTTAGTGATGCTAAGATTGATCAGTGGGTTCAAGTACCAAAAACATTTATTGATAGGTGAGTGCAATCCAGGAAAGTTTGAAGATTACTACTCTAGAAAGCTGCTAGTGCCTACCTGGTGGAATCAAAACAGGACAAAGCAAATTTTAAATGAGGACTGTGTCTTTCCCCATCTTTAGGATCAAAAGGGCATACATGATAGACTGAGTAAAGAGAATAGCTTCCATATGTGGTGAATTACAATCAACTCTTAGGATGGATTAATGGTCAAACATCACACACAATTTAGAAAGGATTCTAATTAGCTGTATGTAATGGTAACCAAGGTACACTGAATGTATCAAAAGTGGATAGTTTCCATTCAGCCCTGCAGATCCACTCTCCATGCTTCTCCAACCATGAGGCTGAGCTGTGTGGGCTTCATCAACCAGTTGCCTAGCCTTCCAGTTTCCAGTTTGGCAGAAGGTAGGAGAGAAGAGTGATGTGGTTTTTATTCCTTTCATTCCCTCCCTTCAGGTCCCTTCATCCCCCCAAATATCACAGTTTGTTGTCAGATAACCCTCTCCATTGAGTTCTGTCTCTCCAAATTCCAGTACAACTCTGTGGTAGTTTAGAGCTGTATGTACCCCCCCAAAAAAACATGTTCTTAAACTTAGTCCATTCCTGTGCGTGTAAACTCATTGTAAATAGGACCTTTTGATGAAGTTAGTTCAAATAAAGCATGGCTCAATTCAATCAGGATGGCTCTTAATCCTCTTACCAGGGCCTTCATAAGCAGAATGAAATTCAGACAGGAAGAGAAAAACACAAAGGCAGCAGCCAGAAGTTGAAGGTCAATGAAACCCAGAGAAGAAGGAGAAGCCGGGAAAGGCCACCATGTACATTGCCATGTGATAGAGGAGCCCAGGATCAAGGATCACCAGCAGCTAGTCCCAGAATGCCAGCCTTTGGGAAGAAACCATTGCCTTGATGACACCTTGATTTGGACTTTTATTAGCCTCAAAATTGTGTAATAAATTCCCATGGTTTAAGCCACCCCATTGTATGGTATTTTCTTGTTCAACCAAGGAAACTAAAACAAACTTCTAGGAGTGGAAAAG
>JAQZBX010045264.1:0-21104 GCA_029593785.1 Cabassous unicinctus
GGCCAGAGGGGCTGGGCAAGTAGCATCACTATGGGGACTTCCTTTACAGGGCTAAGCTGAGTCTCGCGGGTTTTGGGGAACCGGAAAGGAAAGACTTGAGGACTTGTGGGGAGGATGTGCTGAGGGTCAAAAGTGTGTCCATGGTGCTGGGCTCCATAGGGAAGCATGATGTGGGGGTGTGGGAGGAGCAGCTCAGGGAATGCAGCGAATATCCCCTCCTCACCGCCCGCCACCACAGGGGCTGTGTCTGCACTGGCACGCAAGGTTCTTGAAGGCTCTAGAATCCCTGTGCCCGGGGAAGTGGGTGGACAGGGCAGAGACTAGGATCTAGCACCTGGGGGTGCATTTGAGAGGTGAATGTGTCCACCTCAGCTTCTCCCACCTCCTCTGGTTCTCAGGGTCCTGACCTGCAGTCCTCCTCCAGCTACAGCTGCCCTCTAGGAGATACTGTCTAAGGCTTTGAATGTGGGGCCTCTTACCCTACTCCTGCTGGGAGGTCCCAGAAGGCAGATCATGAGCCAGGTTCATTGCTAGACCCAGGGTGTTAGGAAATGTTGATGGAACTAATCAAGGAATTAATGAATCATTCCTCACATTTAAATAATTCATACCAGGCACTGATTTAAGCATGGTACGTTGATTGAATGAATGAATGAATAAATGAATGACTATAGGAACAGCATTGCTTAATGTGTTACCATCACTAGAAATTAGCTGCATCTTTAAAAAATTAATGGTTATTTTCTTTGGTTTAAAGTAACCTTTGAAGCATATTGAGGAAAAATTAGGAAACAGAATAGTACAGAAGACAATTATATCTCCCTTAATCTCACCCTGTCAGCCTTTTGTTTTTCCTTCCAAGCATTTTTCTGTGCATATCTATTTTTCTTTTACAAACTTTGAATCATTCTGTATAAACAATTTGTATCCTGCTTTTATTCTCCAACCTTGTAGCACAAGGTATTTCCCCACGTCATTAAATATTCTTTGAAAACATGATTTTATGGCTACATAATGTTCCATCAAATGGATGCAACATAATTTATTTAAACAATCTCTCTCTTATTTTGGAACATTTAAATTGTTTCTAATTTTTGTCCTCTTAAAAGTATTGAAGTACGCATTTTTCATGATTAAACCTTTGTTTGCATCTTTGCTCATTTCCTTAGGCTCAGCTTATCGAGGTGAAATTACTGGGTCAGTGAGTATGGGGGTTTTTGAGGCTCCTGGAAGCCGTTGCCAACTTTCATTCCTAAAAGGTCACCCCAGCTTGCACTTCCCCCCACTTATGCTTCCTGCCTTTTGCCCATTTATGTATTGGGGCTTCAGGGCTTATCCTACACACTCCAGAGAGGGGGTCTGCCCTCAGGCAGTCTCCTCTGCTGCAAGTAAGTTGGCCTTTTAATTCTGATGCTGCTGTGCAATTTTCAGCAGGTTTTCCTACTGCCCCCAGGTTCACCCCTCAGCTCTAAGGAACCTCAGGATGTCTCTCTCAGCCCCCAGCAGGGCATGGACAGGACCTACTTGGATTCAAAAGGACTGTGCCTCCTTGCTTAACTCTTTGGTTAAACTTTGTGTTCAGGGGAGAGAAGTATCCAGCTGGTGTTAGTGGGATATTTTCATCGCAGGAGCCTAGTCCAACTCTCCCGCCTGCTGCCCACCCAGGAACTCTGCGACCAGATCCCCTTCCCCTTGCTCCATTCCCCAAGTAATTTTTGCCATTGGTGGTTATTTTTCTATTGCTCCAAAGGAAGAGTGGGGAGTCCCAGATAGTGGCTAAGAGCGCAGGCTCTGGGACAAGAGCATCTGAGTTAAAATCCCAGCTCCGCCACTTTCAAGCTGTGTGACCTTAGGGAAGTCATTTAACCCCTCTGTGCCTCAATGTCCAAATTTTTTTTTTTTTTTTTTTTTTTTTTCTTCTCAATGTCCACATTTGAAAAAGGAGCACCTCTCTCATGGCTTTGTTTGGAGAACCATGCCTGGTGAGAGTAAGCACTCACTTATTCTCCAGTGATGTGTAAATGTTTTTTATATGCATTGTTTCATTAAATAAGAATGAGAAAAGGACTTAAAATGTCCTATGCTATTTAGGTTAGCATCTCAGGGCCAATCAGTCGGAAGCTCACGTCTGCTCCCTGCTCCTCGGGTGGTGTCCTTTCTCTTTTGCAGTGGGCATTTGCAAGTCACGCGTTTTTAAAACGAGAACTTTATTATGTGGTTACATTTAATCTGGGCTCACTCTTGCCCTTTGCCTCTTCTCTAATATCTGTGGAATGCCTGGCGGGCCGTGGACGGATATTTTATGAATTACTTATTCATCTTTTTACACGTGCAGTGGCAAAGTTGGCCTTCCTGATGTTGACTGGTGGAAACACAGTTGCTAATAGAAGGAAAGCCCCATCTCCCAGCAGTGCTAACTGGTTAAATCACAAGAGTAGCCAGAACTTACCCAAAAAAGTCCTGTCCCGGCTTCATCCCTCTGAATGCCCTGTCTCCACAACACTGCTTTTACAAGCCACTGCCTGCTGCTTGGGCTGCGGTGCCTACGCTATGAATCATTTGGCGTGAAATCCACCCAGACATCCCATGAAGCCAAACGCAACTTTTTGAGCTAAGGGCCAGCATGTCAACACTGGGCTGTTTCTCTTTAAAACCTGCCTGGCCTTTACAGTGAGTGCTATGGAAAAGGAAGGGCTTTTTGGTAATGGAAGATGTGCTTCTGCTATTTAAAAGAGCCAGGCCCAGGGTGAAACACCCAAAAGTAAGAGGACAAAGAGGACAAATTACCTACTGTGCCCCTAAAGGAAGCTGAGTCACTGCACAGAGCTGTACACACAGATAAAGCCAGGATAAGACAAAGAGTTTGCCTGATGGGTACCGTCGCAGCCCTTCCCACCATGTTACAGAAAGTGTTCTGTTTCATTACAAAATGCAGCATGTCAAAACTGACAATACAGAAGCTAATTCATCGAGGAAAACATTTTTAGGATTACCTGTGAGGATCCGATCTCGCACCACGAGACTTGAAACAAGTCACGACTCAGAGGTTTAAAGGTTGAAGTTAACAACCCGAGTCCTTAACATTGTGAGTGTTGGCATTGGCCTGTGAGAGACCTCTTGACCCAGGGAGAAAGGGAGCTAGGGCTCTGCCCTCCCGCCCTCCCTGGATCTCCAGCCTTGCAGGTGCCACCCACTGGAGCTTTTGAGGGAGAAGTGGACGTCGTGAAGACCTGAGCATTGTGAAAGACAACAGTTTGTAGGAGAGCCCAGCAAGGGGGGTAGGGGATGGGGTGAAAGGGGCACACACCACTCAGATGGGGCTTGGCATCCTTCCTGCGGCATGCACCCAGCTCTGTGCAGGGCCCTGTGGAGGACAGTGGGGCAGGGCCAGGCCTCAACCCTGGTGGAGTGCACGGCACCTTCTCCCTGCCCTGGGGTCCTCTGGCCATAGTATCAGCCTGATTTTCAGCCTCCAGTCAGGAGACTTCCTGAAGGCAGAGCCAGGTCTTTCCCTGTCTCTGTCCTTAGCAGTGAGCTCAGAGTTGCCAAATCACAGGGACTCAGTCCCTGCCAGGGCTGCTGTGTCCCAGGGCCTCAGTCCCTGGCTCTTGAATGAGTGAGGAAGTGAACGAATAAATATATGAATGAGTGAATAACCTGGTACTGATACTGTGCCCTAATATATTATTTCCAAGTTCTGCAAAATGCCAGCATTAAGTGAAAGAAGAGAGTTTTATAACTCAGGAAACTCTGCATGGATCAAATTTTTTTTGATTCATATGACAAACTATGGCAAGAGCAAAAAACACAGGGTACAAAACTATTTACATGAGCCAATTACCTAATTTCTCTGAGCTTCATCTGCACAATGGAGATAATAATATACTTCACTGGGCTGTTGAGAGGATGAAATGAGAAATATATGTTTTTGGTAAGGAAGTACATACATTTACATGAGTTGCCAAAAGTAATTTTTGTAAGAAGGTACACTATAAATAAGTCCATATGTATATAAATCAACAAAATTTAGATATATTTCCTATTGCCTCCCTTAAAAAAACCTTCATTTACAGCATGATCCCTATTCTATACACATATATATAAATCTACTCTTACTTAAGGCAAACATATATAATGCCTAATATGCACTGTGAATTAACCAGAGGACAATCACTATTATTAACATATAAGTGAATTTTCTTCCAGCCTCCTTTCTAAGTCTATCCAATCCACACTACTTGTTATATATATATATATAAATAAAATAAGTTACATATATATATATATATATATATATATATAATGTAAAGAACAAAGGGCAAGGAGGAAATTCACCCCCATATTAATGGTAACTTGGATTGGTGGGATTTTGGACAATTTAACTTTTAGTCTCGACAGGTGTCAGTGTTTTCTAAATTTCGTACAATAGGCATATTAACCAATCTTTTCAGTTGCCACAGCACCCCTCATCCAGGTGTGGGAAGCATCTGGAGGAGGGGGGAAGGTGGGGGAGAGAGAGCTGCCTGCATCCATCCACCAGGTATACCTGGTAGACCTGCAGACCTGCACGGCTTGTCCTCCTCATGGGCTCCCCACTTTGAAGAAGGGAAGAAGGCGCTTGCTCCCTGATGACTGACTTCTCATCTTTCCTTGGGCATCAAAGACCTCAGCCCCAGCATCTCTCACCCGGACAGTTCCTCAGGGCTCACCGAGGTCTTCCTTATCTGCTTTGCCATTCCCTCCTCGGGAAAACTACTTGACTGGTGCAGACACTAAGGTTTAGGGGAGATACACAAGTCAGAGGTGAGCCCCAACTTCCTCGGGGTGCTCTTTTCCAAACGCGTGTCCTCCCCGCCGCGGTGCACTGCCTTCATCCTGCCTGGCCTCTCCAGGTAAGCAGGTGGAGGTGAAGAAGGGGTGAGGAGCGCCGACTGTCTAGAAGGCTTACAACAGGACAAGCCCACAACTCACCGGCAGAGACAAGACAGATGGCTCGAAGGCCTTGTCATGCCAGGAGGCTCATTAGCAGCTGTGCCACCCCACCTGGTGGGACGCCTGAGCCGCAGGGACATGCCTTCCGAAACTGGCTGCTGGGGGCTGCCTTGTTTCCATCAGGCTGTATGGGACTCTCCCATATGCCACGCCGGGTCCCCTGTCCTCTCTTCTCCACCCCACTCTGGGCCCTGGGAGGCCCACCTCGATGGACTCCATCCCCCCGCCTCTCTTGTCTTCTGGCGTCAAGTTCAGTTCAGCACTGGGAGGCACCAAAAAGAGACTCGAGGGCTGGAGGAAGCAGAGTTTGGGGTACCCCCCCTCCCTGGGAGGCCAGATCGTGGCAGTGTGAGCTGCTCCAGCTCCGCCCAGCCTGTGGCCTCCCTCTCTCACCAGGCTCTCTTCCCTCCCCTACAGGTGTGGGTTCCCTGCCACACAGCCACCCCCTTGGACTCACGGCAGCCCTGGGTTTGCTGCTAAAGACATAATGGCTCCCTGAGCTGCTTGCTAGTCCTGGGGTGCTTCACCACCCTTTTTGGGTTCTTTCCACCCTGCCCACACCTCTGTCTATAGTCTCAGCATTAGGCTCTCCTCAACCACCCCTCTTGAGTGTGTGTCTTTCCCCCCAGGAGACCTGACATTTCAGGATCTAACTGAGTCGCCCCTACCGATATGTCCAACCTATATAATCCATCCTCTGTGAGCTCTCCCCAGGCCTCAGTTTCCTAATCTTCCAAATGGGGGAAATAACAGCCCTTATGCTTTGCCTGTTGTTAAAGACTAAGCTCATCAGAAATGCAGTTGTTTTAAAACGGCTTACAAATCCGGGTGACAGTGGGAATTTAGAGATGGTGGCCGGCATTCTCAGAAATTTCCTGAGTAGAAGAGTGGTTACTTTCCAAGCTGTCACCTCCCTTTTGTGAGATATGACTGCGAATGAAGAAGAAACGCAGAAATGGCTCTGAGTCACCTAACAGTGACTACGACACCGGAAGTTTCTGCACTTAACTCAGGCCTGTCAGTCAGAGGCTCAGGCAAAGCAGGTGAACCCACATTTCACACATAATTCTAATAAGCCTAGAGTTCCGGCTTCTGGTCCACAATCCATTAGAAACAGTCATTCCGGGAGGGAGGGAAGGGTTGCCAGAGATGACCACTCTAATAAGAGCGAAAACTGGGAGCCTGATTGTGAGGGAAGAGCCCCCAAATCTCTAGGAACTAGCCTGGGAGACTGAAGGAGCAGACACCCCTGCACACCTCAGGAGCCCCGAGGGCTACATTACTTTCCGCTCGACGTTGGAGGTTCACGGCAGCAACCCGGAGCCATTACGGAAAGGTTAATGGTGTTCCACATTCTCCAAGCAAGAAAGAAAGGAAATGTGCACCGCATCTTAGAAATATTTCCATCTGAAAATGTTACATGAAAGTAATTTATGGCTCTATCTGGAAACCTCAGCTGTCTTGATCTTGTTCCCTGCCAGTTCCAGATGGGTGAGGTTTTGCTATTCCTGGAAGTGTCCACGCTTGCAGGCAGTTGCATTTATCGAGTGCCTTCTGAATGCTGACACTCCACCTGGCAATAAGGAGGAGCGACACCAGGGAGAAAAGGCTGAGCTGTGTCTTCAGGTGTTGGAGAAGGAGCAGTTTCCTCAGCGAGAGAGGCTGCAAGGCCCCCAGCTTCCCCCCTCTTCTGTCTCTCTGAGACAAAGCTCACCTAGCTGCACCCACGGTACCTGCCCTGGCACCTACGGCCGTGACAGCTGTAACTGGACCAGCAGGGAGGATGGACTGGAGACAGCTTAGCCAGCTGGACGCCCCAGTCTGTGCCCCTCCCTGGGCTCTATTTTTATTATAAATATTTCATTGTTTAAGGGTTTGGGTTTTAGCTGATATACAGCATTTGGCAAGATTCCTCTCTAGCATTTGGTAATAATTCCATACCAAATGCTAGGAAGAAATCCTCCCAAATGGAATAGCTTCAAGCCAGAGCTCTTTAAAAACTGGAGACTGAGGAATTCACTGCAGCTGAGCTGTCCTCGGCTCCTTGCAGCCAACAGAGGGGAGAAATGCACCCAGGATCCGAAGTTGACTTCGGGAGTTCCCCAAAACATGCTCAACACTGCCCCTCCCCTCGCTAACCTGTGGACAAGCCGGGCCAAATGCATACCCAATGGGTTAAAGCAGGTTTTACACACAGTACGTGCCCATAAATACTGCTGAATGGAACTCTGTGAATGTAAAATTAAAATGTGCCCATTTGTTTTTCCCAAATGCCATTTTTGTGCCCTTCCTCTGCCAACCCCCACCCTTTGACAGCTCCACATTTCCTTTAGGAAAATAAAAGTTCAACAACCACACAGGAACTGGACTGCCCAGGATTCATATTCTGGCAGTGATATGACTTTCTCTAACAAGGTCCTGAATCTCTGTAAAACAGGGGTGCCAATACTCCCCTCGTGATGAAGACTGGATGTGTAGAGCACATGACTGCTTGTGCCCAGCGAAAGCTCAACACTCTCTCTTGGCTTTACTGAGCCCCCGCTGGGAGCTAGGTACTTATGTGCTAGCAGGTGTCTGAAGGGAAAGGGGAGGTTTCCCCCTTCCCTGACCTCAGAGAAGGTGGAACCACTGTCAGAGATGGAGGAAAACTTTCCTGCTGGCTTTCGTTCCAACCTTCCCCTCTAGGCACAGGCTCCCAGTACTGTGAGTCCTCTTGTCCCAGGACAGAGCAGGGAGCAAAAAGCATAGTGCTGCAGAGGGAGCACGACATGGCCGGCTTGGCCCAGCAAGGTCGGAACAGCTGCCTGGCGGTGGGCCAGTAACCCTGAGGCCCAGTTTTCATTCTCATGCCTCCTTTGTAAGGGAATCCTCTGTGTCTCTTCAGTAAATACCCTTTTGACCTGAGTCAGTTATTTTCTTTTCTCTGGGTTTTTTTTTTTTTTTTTCTTTTCTTATTGTGATGTATACTGGTGTAGATTTATTTTGCTTATCCTGCTTGGGGCTCTTTGTGCTTCTTGGTTCTAAGGATTCATGTCTTTCATTGATTACAGAAAATTCTTATTCATTATCTCTTCAAAAATTGCCTCATTCCCCTACATTAGATGTAGGATGGACCTTTGCACTATCCTCCATGACCCTCAATCCCTCATGTTTTCCAGCTCTTGCTATCTTTCTGTGCTGCCTTCTATATAATTTCTTCACATCTGTCTTCTGCTTGGCCCATTTTTTCTACTGCCTTAGTGGACTTCTGCATCTCACAGTCAGTTCTTCCCTGACTAGAAAGCAAGCATTCACCCCAGCAGAACACTTGAATGTGAAACCTGGAGAAGCAGCAGCTCCTGGGCCTGCCCCAATTGGGTCCTTGTACCACCTCCTGGGTCGGCAGCATCTCCACAAGTTCTCCTTCTGGCACCTTTATCACAGCTACTCCACCTGAGAATCTCTTCCCCAGGGGAGGCTGGGAGACTACCCTGTGAAATGCTTGAGGCTATGGATGGTGTTTCCCCCTTTACCAGCCTACAAACACCCTCAACAAGCAGTGGGTAAGACAGCATAGGTCACTGCTATGAGAAAGGTAGGTTGGCATAGTGCTCATGGTATTGCATCCAAGGTCAGGTGGACCCTTCCAGGAAGCTCAGCTCTGCCTTTTCCCCAGCTACATGAACTTGGGCAATGTATAAACCACTCTAAGCCTTAGTTTCCCCCTCTATAAAATGGGGGTAGTGACTGGGCTTTCCTCACAAGGAAGGATTAAATGCATCATTCACAGAAGGGCTTTCTTTATCTAATCCCGAGGCTCGCTAAGCCCATCATAAACATCATCTATTAATAACAGTGATATTTGAAGCCCATTCATATAGACATGACATGGCATTGCTTTATTTAGCTCCCTGAAATTATTCACAGAACATTCCACATGAATTCTCTTTTCACTGGAGGCACTAAAATGAAGCAACCCCTTCCCTCCCTCTCTCCCTCACTTTTAGTAGAGATGATGAGAAATCATAAAGAGACTTAGAACCAGTAGAGGCAGGCATGATGAGGGACCCAGCAGCAATCTCAATGGAGGAAAACTGTGAGCCTCTATCTCACACTATCAAGTCACTACCTGGAGAGTTGTCTCTCACCTGGGTTCACCTGTGTCACCAGACACAGGCCTTTAGATAGTCATGTCCATCCCTGCTGAGTAAACCAGGAGCAAGATTGGATCCTGGAGCTCCCTCAGAACCCCAGCTACAATTCTGAGGATCCTCGGTGCTGCCTCTCCCAGTGGCCCATGGCTCTCTCAACCCACTTCCACCCCCACCCTGAGACCCTCAGCACCTCACAAAAGACTAGAGGCTGAGAGACTGGAAGCTGCCTCCTTCCTGCCTTCTCAAAACATGGCCTTCCCAGGTGGTGCCTCCTGATCCTGAGGAAACGAGAGCAAGAAAGCTCCCTTCTCCCAGTGGGATACTCTTGTCCCTGCCACCACTCCTCCATGTTCCAGTGTCTCAGAAATGTGAATTCAGAGGCAAGTTGTGGAGCTTAAGTTACTGCTGACACTTGATTGGAATAACTGTTACGTAAAAGCCAACACAGATGAATTGCCTGTAGGGAGTTGTCTGATTGCATGAGTTTTTACACATCTTTCAGCTAAATCAAAGATCCAAATGCTAAATCTCACACTCAGGAACATCAAGTGGATTTGTGACAGTCCCTGGAGGACTCAGTGTCCATAAACCAATGAATGAATTACACTGATCCTGGTATGTAGTTTCTCATCTGTGACTGATACAATATTGATAATATTCTTTATTTCACTTAACTCTTTCAGGACCACACTGAAACACAACTGTCTTGGATTATGTCTACACTGTGATGAAAATAAGGATCAATAGTGGGGAAGGAATATAGCAGAGCAATTGAATGCTCATCATTAGGTAGACCAGAGGAAGGCCAAGAGGGCAATTCACTGTTGTTTTTATAGTTTTCCTTTTGGAACTATGTGTGCTGGAACTTTGTGAACATTTCTTACCACTGAGTTGCGATGTTCTCAAGTGAGACCCTATTGCGAAACCATTGGTCTTGATGGGACACAACACCTTGGAGACCACTAGCTCAACCAAATCTGTTTGGTTCACCACGTGTATATCGATTTCTATTTCCATGCTGGCCTGTGTGGGAAACTGTAAGGCAGGGATGGGGCAGGTCAGGGTAGCAATTAAGGACAAGTTGTTCAGAAACACCTTGTGGAGGCAAGGTGTTCCCACACAACCGTGAAATAATCCCGTCTGGTCAGATGATGGTGGTAATGGTGCCGGTGACCATAAACATGTTCTCTTTGCCACGTGCTGGGCTCAGGTCTTTACATGCACCAACTCATTCATTTTGCACAACTCACAGTTCCTAAGATCATAGGCACCCACTTTACAGAGAAGACTGAAGCAGACAGGACTTAAGTAACTCTTCCATCCAAAGTCATGGCACATGGAAGAATTCAAACCCAGAGTGTCTGACTCCAAAGTTTTTTCCAAAGTACAGGGTGTGTACACCTGGGGTGCTCTGGTGATCTGGGTGTTAACAAACAGGGCATGAAAACCTAAATTGTTCTGGAGAAAAGTGTTCTCTTTTTGTGTCTCTTTCAGTCCTTCTGAGTCGGTCAAGGAGAGCATCTCTATCTGGTACTAGTGGAGCAACCGAGTAGGCAGAGGCTTGGGACCCCTTGGGCTCTGGACTGAGCCAGCAGAGCTCCAAACAGCACCTCCCCTGAAGATTTGAAGGGCACAATGCGCTCCTGTCACCTTGAAACACCACAGCCTCTCTAAGCTAGATGACACCTTAAGGGTTGCCAAACTGTGTTCCAAGGAGTCCAAAGGGTTCATTGGAGAAAACAAAGGGAACCAGAGAGAGGAGCTGAAAGAGCAGCCTCAGAGCCACTGTTTTATGTTCTAATACCAGGGTGTGGTGGTTTTGAGCTATGTACACATATTCTTAAACTTGATCCATTCCTGTAGATGTGAATCGTTATAGGTAAGACATTCTGGTGAATTTACTTCAGTTAAGGTGTGACCCAACTCAGTCAGGATGGGTCTCTGTCTTGTTACTGGAATTCTTTATAAGCAGAATGAAATTTGAGGCAGATAGAGAAAAAGCCATGGGAAGCAAGAAGCTGAAGGTCAGTGGAAACTAGAAGAGAAGGAAGAGGCCAGAAGAGGCTACCATGTGAGATGCTATGTGACAGAGGAGCCAAGGACCAAAGATCACTGGCAGCCAGCCCCAGAATACCAGTCTTTGGGAGGAAAGTGTCACCTTGATGATACCTTGATTTGGACTTCAACTAGCCTCAAAACTGTGAGCCAATAAATTCCCATTGTTTAAGCAGACCCATTGCATGGTATTTGCTTTGGAAGTCAGAAAAACTAAAACACAGGGGAAAGACCCCTGCCCCCCAAAAAAACTTAGTTGAAAGTGTCTCCTTCATCTTCCCCAATTCCTCAGTTCACATGAGGATACCAAAGCCCAGAGAACGGCAGTTTGTCCACCACCACTCAGTGAGTTTGTGAACAGCTAGGACAGGAATCAGCTCTCCAGGTTCCAGGTTCCAGGTTCCCGGGTTACTCGTCTGCAGACACAGTACTTGAAGGCAGGGCGACCCCCAAAGCTATGCGCATCACCATCCAGCCACTGGGACCAGCCCTTTCCTTTCCCAGAAGAGCAGGCCATTCAGGCCTCCCTGGAAGGCTGACTTTAAAACCAAAATCACTGTGTCAAAAAACTCCACCCTTCACAGACCCAGGCCTTTGTCCAATCTTCTCCAGGGCTTTACAAAGCCAACAAAGGGAGCTTGGCTATTGAAACACCTGCCTTACCATTACCTTGTAATGTCGCCAGGTGACACAACCAGGTATGGTGTTGAGGGAAGTACAGCTTTCTCACCTGAGGTGGACACTCTGGCTCCCTGACTAGTACCCAGTCTCGCTTTGCCTGGGGTGTGTGTCAGGATGGGCTCAGCTATGTTGTCATAATAACCCCCAAATCTCAATGCCTTAACAAATGTTTCTTTCTCACTCTAATATGATGACTTTCTCAGGTCAGCGACAGCTCTGCTCCATGCCGCCCTCATTCTGTGATCCAGGCAGAGGCAACAGCCACCACCTGGAACATTCTGGTCCCCATGGCAAGGGAAGGGAGCATGGGAGTGTCTCACACTAGTCCCTAAATACTTCCGCTCAGAAATGATACTGCCACTTCTGTTCCACTTTCATCTGCCAAAGCAAGTCCTGTGCCGTGCCTGACTTCAAAGGAGTGAAGAAGTGCCTGGAAGGAGGAAAGCCAGATAGATATGTGTGCAGTGCTGCAACCAAAGACCACTTGGAGCCACTAAATCTTTGGCTCATGCTGCTTCTCTCTCACAACATACTACACATTCAGCCTCAGGTTGATATGGCTCCTCTGGAAACATGTAGCTAAAACTAAGTTATCTGACATGTAGCCAGCATACCTGGAGGAACAGAGACAGCACAGCCACAGAAACAGGAAGAAGGGGAATCACGCACAGACACGTGTCCATAGCTATTCCAAAACCCTGTCAGACAGATTTTTTAAGGGATGTTGACCCAGGGGTGAAATGGCTCACTGACTGGATTCTGATTCTGTTCCCGGACAGTAGTTCCCTGGTCCCTGGCTCTGTCATCTGGAAGGTCTTCCTATTCTGTTATCTTCTATGGCCTTATCTCAATTGGAGATTATGTCCTCCTTGGGAACAAGACTATTTTCTCTGGTCTCTTTCTACCCCTAAAAATTTGGGGGACCCAAGGGTAGCTTTAAGTCTCAAATAGTCAGAGCCTCTTTGAAAAGTCCAGGCTGATAATTCTTTTGGCAATCGAACTCACTCAAAATGTAGTAGGGTCTTATCTACTTGCTTCTAGTAAAACTCCATGTGCCAGTAACCTTCCCCACAGTTCTTTTGAAGACAAAGTCCCCCAAACCACTAGATTTATTTTTTTCTTTTGCTCTCACATGTCTCTCTCCCTCTTTCTTTTATTTTTGTTCTTTTTTTAAATTTTGGAATAATTTTTATACTTACAAAAGAGTTTCAAAAATAGTAGTGTTTTCATATACTCTTTGCCCAGCTTCCCTGATGTTTACATCTTATGTTAACCATAGTACGATGATCAAAACTGAGAAAACTAGGGTCATACGTTGTGTCCTCCTGACTCCTGGACTTCTTCAATCTGGGACAGTTCCTCAGTCTTTCTTTGATTTTCATGATTTTGGTGCTCAGAAGAGTGCTGGTCAATTATTTTGTAGACTATCCCTCAAATTAGGTTTCTTTGATGCTTCTCCTGATGAGATTGAGGTTATGCATTTTGGACAAGAATGCCAAAAACATGATGTTCCCTTCTCGGTGCATCTGAACAGCATTTACATCATGTCACTGTATTTCTACTGGTGATGTTAACCTTTATCACTTTATTAGAGTGGTTCTGTCAGGTTTCTCCAATGGCAAGTTGCTATTTTTCCCTTTGTAATTAATAACTATCTTGGGGGAGATACTTTGAGACTACACAAATATCTTATATCTGCTCAAAATTGTGTTCACTAATTTTAGCATCCATCAGTGGATCTCACCTGCAAAAGTTATCCCTGTGTTGTTCTAATGTGACTTTCTATTTCCCTCATTCCTTCTACAATAATTAATTAGAATTCTTCTGTAAGGAAGAGTTATACTTTCTCCCCCATTTATTTGCTTATTCAATTATTCATTTACACTAATATGGACCCATGGATATTTATTTTATTAGGTTATAATTCATTCTGTCATAATTTATTTTCTTGTTCAAATGGTTCCAGCATTGGCCATTGGGTGCTCTTCCAATTTGGCTCTTGTGCCTTTCAACATGCCCCCATCCTTTTCTAAACATTTCTTACTTTCTCCCACCCCAAGATGCTTCAGTCTCAACTTATATTGTCCCTGCTCCTGTCCTAGAACCAACCACGTGTAAAAGAAGCTCTGGTTCCTTGAATTGAGGGTTGGTATTTAGAAACCAAATTCAGGACACTAGATGTGCTCATTGTTACTGAGATGTCATTTTTTCTAGTCCATTGTAATAAAGTTTTTTAAATGAATCCCTAAAAGAGAAAGATTGTTTTTGAACTAATACATTCCTGTGGTTGTGAGACCCTTTTGACTGGACTATGTCAGAGAAGCATGACTCAGGTTGAGTCTCCTCCTTCTTACTAGAGCTGATATAAACAGAGACACAGAAAGAGACAGACACACAGAGAAAGGAAGCTGCAATATTGATCCTGTCATGAGAAAGAGAGGACTGCAGGAAAACATAGAAGCCCTGAGGACTGAGAGAGGTCCTGGAGTCGGGAACCAGCAGAGCACAGAGGCATGGAAAGAGGCCCCTGAGAGCCTGGGCCCACAGAGTAGCTCAAGCCTGAAGAGATGAGCCATATGCCTGATAGCTCACAGCTGAATTCAGGAAAAAAGCAGAGCAGCTGAGTCTGAGAGGGGAGGCCCAGTAAGAGACAAGCCCTATGCCTGGTTACCCACAGCTGAGATCTGGAAGATGGAAGATTCTGAAGGGGAAGGCAGAGACCTCAGCAGAGATTGGTGGTCATCTTCTCCATATGACAAGACCCCAGAATCAGCAGTAGCTGATGTTGGTGAGAAAGCATCTCTGATGGTGCCTCAATTTGGGCATTTCACGGCCTTGGAACTCTGAGATTTTACCTCAGATAAATCCCCTTATAAAAGCCACCCCATTTCTAGTACTTTGCACTGACAGCCCTGTGGCAAATTAAGACAGAAATTGGTACCAGGAGGTCGTTTTGCTTGCAATTACCAAAAAATGTTGGACTGGCTTTATAAATGTGCAAGTGGTATATTTTTTAAAGAATTGTGAGATACTTGATAGAAAAGGCCTAGATTGCTTTGCAGAGACCATTGGCAAAAATATGGATGCTAAAAATGCTTCTGATAAGGCCTTAGAAATGATGAAACTATTATTGGAAACTGGAGGGAAGGTGATCTTTGTTTTAAAGTGGCAGAGAACTTGACAAAATTGAATCCTGGTGCTAGATGGAAGGCAAAATTTGAAAATGACGAGCTTGGGCATTTAGCTGAGGAGATTTCCAAAGAAAATGTGGCCCGGTTTCTCCTTGCAGCTTATAGCAAAAAGCTAGAAGAAAGAGATAAGCTGAGAACTGAATTGCTGGGCAGAGATTGATGATTTGGGAAATTCCAAGCGTCCAGAAAACAAGTTCCCAGAGGATAGTGCCCCATGTGAAGTCTTAACTAAACTTGGAACTTGTAAGTCAGGATTGGAAATGCAGTTATCCAGGAAGGACTTGTGGAATATCTTACTGTCAGATGGCTTGAATCCCTGTGAACTGCATGCAAAATCAATAAGCTATTTGTGAGATCTATATGAACAAAATCACTGTCAGCCTGTACTAAAAGGGACAGGAAAGGGAGAAATTGAAGGCGAAACCACTTCAAGAAGAAAACTGTGGAAGCTGAAGTCTAGACATGGGACACCGTCTCAGGCCAGGAGAGGGACCCTGCCTATGTGTGCAGTAAGAGTGAGTTTGCCCTAGCTTTTGAAGAGATTGGATCTTCCAGCCCATTGTTCAGGGAGAGTTTGGCCACCCCAGACTAGAGAGGGTGAGGCACATTCCCTGGTGGCTGGGGAGAGTTAAGTTGCCACCCCACTGTTCTGAGGGGGTTGGGCCTGTATGCCAGAGATTAGGGAGAATGTTGCCACCACCCCACTGTACTAAGGGGGTTGAGACTGTCCCCCAGAGATTGAGAAGAGTGTGGCTGTCAACCCAGTTTTCTTGGAGGGTGAGGTCTAGAGCTTGGCCACCACCCGGATGCTTGATGAGGGTGGCACTGCAAAGATGGTTGCTGGACAAGTGCATAGAAAGTGTGGGCCCCCATGAGGCCCTGAGGAGAAGACGACATTGTTCTAAGGAAGACTCAAAGACTTTGAAATCTAATGGAGCATGCTCTGCAGGTTTTTGGAACTGTTTGACTCGTTTCCCTCCCAGTTTCTCCCTATGATAATGCAAATGTTTATCTTATGTCTGTTGCTCCTTTGTACGTTAGAAGCAGATAACTTGTTTTCTAAGTTTCATAGGTTGCCCCAAGACAGACTGCTTGCCTATAAATTATTTTTATGAGATTTTGTATTTAGCATTGCTACTGAAATGATTTAAGGTTTTTGAAATATTGTGATGTAATGAATGGTTTTGCATATGGACAGAACATGTATTTTTGGGATACAGAGGGATTGGTATGACAGTTTGAAATTGTTTTATGAATCCCCAAAAGGGAAAGATTATGTTTTTGAACTAATCCATTCCTGTAGATGTGAGACTCTTTTGACTGGACTATATCAGAAGTGAGGCATGACTTAGGTTGAGTCTCCACACTCTTGCTGGATCTGATATAAAGAGAGACATAGAGAAAGACACAGGAAAAAGGAGCTCTATCATTTTTTATCTTGCCCTGTGAGAGAAGCCTAGAGGATTGGTTGAGCACAAAGTCCCCAAAAGGCTGGGCCCATGGTGCAGCTCAAGAGGAGACAAGCCTTCCCATATGCCTAATAGCTCACAGCTGAACTTGTGAAGAAAGCGGAGCAGCCAATACTAAGAGAAGATGCCTGGTAAGAGACAAGCCCTATGCCTGGTTGCCCACGGGTGAGCTCCAGGAGATTCTGCAGAGAAAAGCAGGGACCTCAGCAGAGATATGCGGCCATCTTCACCATGTGGCAGGACCCCAGAATCACCAGTAGCTGACTTTGGTGAGAAACTTTCTCTGATGGTGCCTTGATTTGGACATTTCACAGCCTTGGAAATGTAAGCTTCTACCCAAATAAATTTCCCATTATAAAAGCCAAGCCATTTCTGGTACTTTGCATCAGCAGCCTTGTGCAAACTAAGACACCCATCTTAGCAAACAGAGCTTGGAAATATATGCTCTTTCCATGCATGCCTACATATTTATATTTATGTCTGTAGCTATCTATATGTATATGTATATATATATATATATATATATATATGAATTGATACCAATGCCACTGATTCTAATCCACCACCACAAGGTTCATTCTAGTCTTCCTCTTTACTTATTTTTAACTTCTTTCTCCAACAGGAAGAAATCTGGCTCTAATTATCTAAAATATATTTACCTATTTGTTCAATTGTATATATGCAGAAAGCAGTTTCAGAACTGCTAACCAATACCCTCATTAGAAACAAATTTACTAACTGGAGTATAACCTTTGTATGCAGTTTATTTTGTCTTTATTCTTACAGTATCAAGGCAAAATACAGTTTTCCAAAGTAACTTAGATTACTTTTTCCTTCCCATTCTCTTCAGTTGCTGTGTTATTCGTTTCTAATACTGTTAGGTTCATTTGTTATAGTCTGTATTCCATTTTTGGTCCACCCCTCCAACAGCCTTTCTTTTTTAAATTTATACTCCTTGTGATGCAGAGATCTATGAGTTTTGATGAATAACCATGTATTCACCGCCACAGCCAGGATACATTCCATCACCCAAAAACTTACACCTCATAGATCCATGGAAGTCATTCCCTGCTTCCAACCCTACTCCAGACAACTACTGCTTTGTTCTCCATCCCTATTATTTTTCCTTTTCCAAAATGTTATATAAGTGGCATCATACTGTGTGAAATCTTTTGATTCTGACTTCTTTCACTTAGCAAAATGCATTTAGAGTCATCATGCTTTTATTTATATCAATAGTTAGTTTCTTTTTATTACTGAAGCATATTTCATTGCATGGAAGGACCATGGTTTATTTATTCACCAACATCTGTTTCCATTTTTTGGCAATTATGAATAAAGCTTCTATAAAAATTTGTGTGCAGATTTTTACATGAACATAAATTTTCATTGACCTAGGAGTGGTATTTCTGAGTATATTTAACTTCATAGGAAACTTCTACATTATGGAAAACTGTTTTCCACAATGATTGTAACATTTGGCATTCCAACAAACTATGTATTAGAGCCAGTTACTCTGCATCCTTGCCAGCACTTGGTAGTGTCGGTCTTTTTAACTTTAGCCATTCTAATGTCATTTTAATTCGCATTTCCCTAATGTCTAATGATGCTCAACATCTTCTCATATGCTCTTTTGTTATCTGTATATATTCCTTAGTAAATTATCTATGTAGATCTTTTGTTCATTTTTAAAATTACATTGTCTGTTGTCTCAGTTGAATTTTGAAAGTTCTTTTTACATGTGAATACAAATCCTTTATCAGAAATATGATTTACAAATGTTTTCTCTCATACTGTGTCTTGTCTTTCCATTCTCTTAACAGTTTTTGGAGCAAAAGTTTTAAATTTTGATAATTTTGATAAAAACATTTGCATTTGTAAATCACATTTCTGACAAAATCTAATTTATCTTCTTGTGTGTGTATGAATTATGCTTTCAGTGTCACACCTAAAAACTTGTTGCCTAACTCAAAGTTATAGAGATTTTCTCCTATATTTTCCAATAAGAGATTTACAGTTTTGCATTTCACATTTAGGCATATGACCCATTATCAATGGTTTTTTTTTTGTAAAGTATGGGTAAAAATTCTTTTTTTTTTTTTTGCATAGGGACATACAATTTGTAAGCACAATTTCTTAAAAATATTATCCTTTCTCCCTTGTCTTTCCTTTGTACCTTTGCCAAAAATCATTGGACTGTATTCATGTGGGTCTATTTCTGGACTCACTAATATATTCCATTGATTTACATGACTATTCTTTCATCAATACCATATTGTCTTGATTATTAGGTAATGTGAGTCTCTCAATTTTGTAATTCTATTTTATAATTGACTGTTCTAGTTCTTTTGTCTTTTGATATAAATTTTAGAATCAGCTTGTCAATATCTGCAAAAAAAACTGACTGTAATTTTGAATAGGATTGTGGTCAATCTCTAGATCAATTTGGAGAGAATTAACATCATTAAGTCTTTCAATCCATGATCACAGATATCTCTCCTTTATTTAGGTCTTCTTTGATTTCCTTCTTCAGTTCTTCGTAGTTTTCAGCATTATACATATTTTATTAGATTTATACCTAAGTATTTCATTTTTTAGTACCATAGAAAGTGTACTGTTTTGTAAATTATAAATTCCAATTGTATATCACTAATATATAAAAATATAATTTTTGTATATTGTTTGTATATTGATCTTGTATTCTACAACCTTGTTAAAATTTCTTGCCAGAAACTTTTTCATAGATTTGCTGGATTTTCTACATGGACAATACTGTTGTCTGTAAACTGAGAGAGATTTTTTCTTCCTCTCCAATCTGGATGTCTTTTATTTATTGTTCTTACCTTATTGCATTGGCTAGGATTTCTATCACAATGTTGGATAGGAGTGACAAGAGATAACATTCTTGCCTTGTTCCTGGTCTTAGAGAGAAGTCATTCAGTCTTTCACTATTGAGTATGATATCAACTGTAGAATTTTTGTTGACGCTCTTTGTGAGGTTAAGAAAATACCTTTCAGTTCTTAGTTTGCTGAGTATTTCTCATGAGTGAACTTAGAATTTCATCAAAAGTGTTCTCTGATTCTATGTAGATGATATATTTTTCTTTCTTTAGTCTTTTTTGTTGTTGTTTTTGTTCTTTTTTTTTTTATTCTTTAGTCTTTTAATAAGGAAAATTTTATTTACTGATTTTTAAATATTAAACCAACCTAATATTTCTGGGATAAATCCCACTTGGTTGAGTTGATATTATTTATTCTATATTGTTGCATTCTATTTGCTAATATTTTGCTGAATATTTTTGCATCTATGTTTATGAGAGATATTTGTCTGTAGTTTTCTTTGCTTGTAATTTCTTAGCCTGGTTTTGGTATTAGTAAAATGCTGGCCTTTTAAACTAAGTGTTCTCACCTCTTCTGCTTTCTGGAAGAAGCTTTTTTAGAATTTGTATTATTTGTTACTTAAATATTTGGTAGAATTCACTAGTGAGACCATCTATGCCTGAAATTTTCTTTGTCAAAAGGTTTTATAACTACACATTCAATTACTTAGATAGCTTTAGAACTATTAGGTTATCCATTTCTTCTTGAGTGAGTATTGTCAGTTTGTGTCTTTCAAGGAAGTAATCCATTTGATCTAAGTTGTTGAATTTATGGGCATAGTGTTGTTGACAGTATTTTCTTTCATGTCTGTGGGATCTGTAATAATGTCCCCTTTTTCAATTCTAACATTGGTAATTTGTGTCTTCTCTCTATTTTTTTTTTTTTGGTCAGTCTGGCTAGATGTTTATCAATTTTATTGATCTTTTCAAAGAACTGGGTTTTTAAATTTCATTTATATTCTTTATTTCAATTTTCTTCATTTCTGCCTTTTATCCTTCCTTCTACATGCTTTAATCATCTCTTTTTTTCTAATTTCTTATGGTGGAAGCTTATAGTACTGATTTGAGAAATGTCTGCTTTTCTGATTAGGCACTTATTAAAATAAGCTTCCTCTCAGTACTTCTCTATCTGCCTCCCCTAAAATTTGATATGTTGCATTCTTATTTTAATTCAGTTCAAATTTATTTTAATTTGCTTTGAGATTTCCTCTTTGACCCATGGATTATTTAGAAATGTGTTGTTTAATTTCCAAATATTTGATAATTTCCCACCTATCTTTCTATTACTGTTGATTTCTAGTTTAATTTCATTATGATCCAAGAACATAATTTGTATAATTTCTATTCCTTTAAAATTTGTTAAGTTTTGTGTTAAGAACCAGGATATGATCTATCTTTCTGAATGTTCCCTTGAAAATAAATGTGTATTTTATTTTTGTTGGACAGAGTGTTCTATAAATAAAGACTAGGTTAAGTTAATTGATAATATTGTTCAGATTTTCTATATCCTTCCTGATTTTATGCCTACTTGTTCTATAAATTACTGAGAGAGGAGTTTTGAGTTCTACAACTCTATTGTGAATTTGTATTTTCCTCCTTTCAGTTCTATTAATTTTTGTTTTGAGTACTTTGAAACTTGATTATTAGATGCATACACATTTAGGATTTTTAGATCCTCCTGGAGAATTGGCCCCTTTATCATTA
>JAQZBX010045265.1:0-14963 GCA_029593785.1 Cabassous unicinctus
TGTTTAATTTGTATCAGCAGTATTTCACATACCTTTTGTGAATTTGTTAAAGACCATGCTAAGGAAGTAACAATAGAAAGTAACAATCATGGTCAAGCTATGTAGGATGAGTATCCCTAGGCTGGTGCTTCTCATGTAAGGTGAAAAGTTATACAGGTTAATCAGCAGTAGAAACACTCAAAGACCTCGTAGGTTGGAGGAATAACACACTACCAAAAACATCAATCTGTATGGAAATCTAGAATCCTATGCATTTAGAAAGAATTTTAAAGAGAACGGTCCTTTTGGGACTCATACAGATGGGAACGTACTAACCAGTAAGAGTGGCAGAAGGGCTAAATGGAGAGGGAATGTTAAAAAAAAAAAAAAAAAAAAAAAAAAAAATAAGATCAGTTGGGGGAAAGAGGAGGTAAAATGTAACAAAATACGTGGTAGGAGTTGTTCAAATCTTGATTTCCTCTTTTTCCAGAGAAAAGACTTAAAACAAACTGAAAAGCATAAGATAACATATTTAACAAAAGGGAAATATTCTTTATAGAGAGAGCTCTTGCATCTATCAGTAAGAAATGTAATAGATACTTGCTAAGGGTATATATGTATTGGTTATTTTTCACAATGGCCCACATTTTGCAGATGAGGAAATGAAGGCTTAGGGTCATCTACCAAAAAGTGGTGAGGTAAGACTTTAAACCCAGGGAGTAGGAATCCAGAACCCTTCTGTGGAGCCACTGCTATATGCTGTCCCCCCCAAGAAAGAGTCCCAATGGAAAAAAATATTTCAATAGGCAAATGACAAAAGAATAAATGTCAGTAGACAATAAATAGATGTTCAACTTCACTAGAATTAATAATATATATATATTATTAATATATAAAGCAACAGTTGAGATGGCACTTTTCCTTCATAATACTGACAAAAATTCAGGGAAATGGGGACTGTAATGCTGCTGGTGAGATGTGAATAGATACTGTCTCTGGCAATCAATACCAGAAGCCTTAAGCATTGCCTTTTGACTTTGAAATTCTACCTGGAAATGTATGCTTTCAGAAATCATCATGAATGTATAAGAAAATCTTAAAGCTGTTCAAAGTAATACTGATTAATATTTAAAATGACAAAGCATTCATGATATATGGTTAAGTAAAAATATTGCAAAATGGTATGTACAATGTCCCATGTAAAAAATATATGCATTAAAAATACTAGAAATATCTAATCTAAGAATGATAACAGTAGCTATCTCTGGATAATGAGCTTATAGGTGATTTAAATTTTTTCCTGTACCAAGTTTCTTACAATAAATATCTAATATTCTTAAAATTAGAAGAAAAAAAAAAGTTCAAAGAGAATGGAAGCCCAGGATAGCTGAGAAAATACTAAGTAAAACACTTGCTCTCCATAACATCTGTCCAAGTTTCAAGGTCATTAGCTAACTTGTCTCTGATCCTGATCGTCTTGGGAAATGACAATGGCAGAGTTACCCATCTCACACCCGGTATACAAGCACATCCTCTGCAAATTATAAATTCCTATGCAAATTTAAGTTATTTGTATGAAGGAGATTTATGGCTGGGAAAAGCAAAAGCTTTGAAATGAAGACCTTTGTTCTTGTTAGTACTGTACCATGAGTTCTACAGCCATGTCACTCACAACTCTGGATCCTTAATTTAAAGAAGTTGAAGTTTTCTCATGGTCAAAGCTTCAACATTCTCTGTTTTTATGAAATGGAAGGGCACTGATGTGGATATCAAAGGCAGTTGTTTCCTCCTTACCAACCTTGCCTGGATACGCCTTTCCCTTTCTGTTCAAAACCCTCAAGTTTCTTTTGGTACAGAGGCAGTCCAAGGGGTAACAATGTCTTCCTTAAATGAATTTTGTGCAGATTTAAAAAAAATAATGTGCAATTTAGGCAAGCTGCTAAATATCAGTTTCTTACATCTCCCTCCTCATTTTCATAAACTGCAACTAACACTGCCCAGCTGAGAGGACTGGTTATTTAAAGCAAACCTGACCTTGGTCTCTCCAGGATCCCTTGTGAACTTGCTGCATTTTTCCCAGAAAGTGCATCCTGAGTCTGAATATTGGCAGGGCAAGGGGGATTGCCAATTAGAATAATTTCTCATCTTGGAGGGATAGCCCTGGAGAGCATTTCTGTAAAGTCAAGGGGAAGAGTGAGCCCAATGGGCGGGCCAGGTCCCACTTGTACCCATCCACCCTGCTGTTCTCTGATGGGCTGGAAACAATGATACTCAGTAGCTTTATTGTTTACAGTTGCCTTGTTGACTGGTACAAATTACCTATAGCAGGGGTTCTTAACAAGGGTCTGTGAGCTTGAATTGAAATTCAAAAAAACATTCTTGTGGGGACGTGTTGGTGTGGGTGTGATATATTTATTAAATAATAGTATAATGTGGACTTGGTAAAGGGCCCGTGGTTTTCACCTGACTGGCAAAGAGGTCTGTGGAATAAAAAAAGGTTAAGAACCTCTGACCCAAAGGGTCATGGGCTTTTTCTGCACATGTTTACACTGAACTTGCTGAGGGAGAAGGGGAGGGCTGTGGCAGTCTCCTGGGCTCTTAGTCCATAGGCCTAAGCAGTTAGTGCTGAGAAACCTTCCCAAAAGGGAGGAAGAATCTTGATTCCGTTAGACACAGGAGGTATGTGTTTAAAGAAGCTACTTTTGCTCTCATTCCCATGGTCTTTCACCCACCATACAGCCCCAGATGACCTTCAATTTTGTGACTTCTGGTGGACTCCAACCCTAGGGAGCAGATGTCACAGTTTCCTAACACTTCTTGACCCAGTAATAAAAGCTAAGAACATATCCCTGACTTCTTCCCCAAATCATTTCCCATCCCTAAGCACATTTCTATGCGTCCTATCGTGTTCCTTATTCTTGAATGAAAAAATTTCAAAGCAAAACTTTAAAACTCAAATTTTATTACAACACATTCCTCATTACATTATAATACTAAGTGGTTGAGGTATATACTCAAAGTATAAATGTTAAAATTGGTTACCAAAAAATGATTTGCCAAATAAGATTTTTACCAAAAATACTACAGAGGGAGGTATTGGGGGGAGGGGAGATAACAAAACAGATAGTACTCCAAAAAATGTTAACAATGTTTCCTTCTATGGGTGGTGGGAATGTGTGTCATTTATAAATTTCTCATTCTCTGTATTATCAATGTTTATGATTAATTTACAACCAGGAAAAAACAATAATTAGGTGATACTAAAAACATGAAATCTAATTGTCACCTATAGGAAAAGGCAACTCACTATCCATTTGAAGGCTCTCTGGATTTATGACAATCCCACAAACTTTGGACACAAAGACTGTCTCTCCAATTTCCACCTCCCCTATTACCACCCACAATAGCTGTGATCACAAGTCTTCAGAAGTGATGCTATCTGGAAGAGAACTCAGGACATCTTAGAATAAGAATCAAATTTTTCTCCTAGGTAGTAATTGCCCTCAGTAATTGTAGGTTAATTAAAACTGCCAAAAATAAAAATTAGCAGAGAAGTACAGATTTGTAGAATCTGTGGGAATAAGTCAACAAATATTTATTGCCCTCAAGTAGCTTAGTGTTTACAAGCCTGATGATGAGGGGCACAAGTAATGGGGAATAGTGGAACATGGGAAGGCAGACATCCCATCCTGTGTTCCTGTAAGCTTCACATTTCTTGAGCCCTGGAGTCATGGGACTCAAATATTCCCAGTCCCCACTGTCCCTAGTCCCCAATATGTATTCTTTCCTTACTGGTGTTGCATATATGCCCATATCCGTAAGATGCACCAGTCTTCCATCACACTGATTTTCCTGAGTACTTCAAGGTCTATTAGGTCATTCTAGGTCTGGGATAGACCACCTAATTCAGTGATTATAAATAGGAAGAGAGGAATACAGCCCAAGGCATGTTCTGGCTTCTCAGCAGTATCTATGAAAGAAAATTTCTGTCAGAGAAAAGAGCCCTAATAAAGGGATGTATCCAATATCCTCTTATCTTCATTTTGTTGTATGTGCTATAACCTCTGCCTATAATGTTCTCTTGACTTGGCTAACCTCTACCCACCTTTTCGGTCTCAATTGAGATACCATTACATCCAGAATGCCTTAGTGACTCAGACCAGATTAGGTAGCGCTGACATATCCTTTGACAGAATCCTGGATTTATCTTTCCAAAGTACTTACCACACTTTACTGTAATTACCTGTTTAATAAATATGTATATCCCACTACCCTCAACTCTGGGAGGGTAATTACCATGTCTTCCCTCAAAGCCTGGACATAGGAGGTGCTCAGTAAATAAGGAGACCTCACTTGACCTCAGCAGGAAGCTCAGGGCTGAGGAGAGAACTGGGAAGGGGGCAGAATGAGCTGCCAATCCTCAGATACCACTTAAACTGATCCAGGGCACAAGTCAACATTTTACCATCTCAGTTCAGATAGCTGAATAGCTCTCAGCACATGTCTCTACCTGTCAAATGCTCAAATGCTCTTGCTGAGCAAAGATCCTTGCCATGGAGGGATTACTTATTGGTCCATCTTATAAGGAGCTCTTTCAGGATCTCTGCCCCAATCTTGGACTGACTATGAAGGTGTTCAGCAGCAGTTATATTTGGGTTGGTAAGGAGTGAGGTGAGGAAGATACTGATGAAGACCATCATCCATTAATTAGACATCTTTAGCCAATACCTACCATTCTTTTTTGGAGAAAATTTGGCTGGAAATTTTCTTCCATTTATCACTTCAGTCAATCACAACAATCATCTAGGTGTGGACTACTTACAGTACTGAACTGTTCTAGAGGGACAGGAACTCTGTTCTCAGAAAATTTCTATTTTTGGTGGAGTCTCACCCCCAAGTGAATTCTTAGTATTTCACAATTGTGCGATTCTTACCCACAGAGTTAAACTCTGGTGTGAGTTCTCAGATGCTGCATAAGGCCTGACCTATGCCTAAATGTTTTCCTACATTCATTACATTCATAAGGCTTCTCCCCAGTGTGGATCCTCTGGTGCTGCGTGAGGGCTGAGCTCTGATTGAAGGATTTTCCACATTCATTACATTCATAAGGTTTCTCTCCAGTGTGAATTCTTTGATGTTCAATAAGGATAGAACTTCTACCAAAAGCCTTCCCACATTCATTACATTCATAGCCTTTATCTCCAGTGTGAATTTTCTTATGCTGAATAAGGGCTGAGCTCCGGCTGAAGGCTTTCCCACATTCACCACATTCATAAGGTTTCTCTCCAGTGTGAATTCTACGATGCCTAATGAGTTCTGAACTTCCCCTGAAAGCTTTTCCACATTCACAACATTCATAGGGTTTTTCACCACTATGAATTCTCTGATGTCTAACAAGATCTGAGCTCAAACTGAAGGCTTTGCCACATTCTTTACATGCATAAGGTTTCTCTCCAGTATGAATTCTCTGGTGTCTAATCAATTTTGAGCTCTGGCAGAAGGCTTTCCCACAGTCAAAGCATTCATAGAACTTCCCCCCATTGCAAATTCTCTGTTGTGTAATAACATTTGAGTTCAGACTGAGAGTTCCTTCACTTTCATTACATTCAAGGATGTTTTCTGTGGGGATTTTCTTGTTAAAGGTAGCCAGACTGAAATGTCTTTCCTGGGAAGGGAGCTGACTCAATTTGTTTCTTGCAGCATTTCTTTTTTGCATCTCAAAGTTGTACAGACTTTCCAAAGCTTCTCCAGATATATGTCCTGAAGGCGTTTCCCCAGGGAATCTTCCTGGTGATATCATGGCTGCTGATGCTACACATTCAATAATTTCTGACTTTGCTGTCAACACTTTATCAGTCACCATCTTGCCACCTAAAAATATGAATAGAAAACATAAGTGTCATTTGCTCCCTGAGTTAGAAGACAGGAACCTATATTATAGCCACAACAGAAAATAAATCAAATGAAACATATACCTATTAAGAGGAACTCTTTAAACTAGCTTCCCAATGTAGAAGAATTTGGAGAAGTGACTTGGGAAGAGTAAGGTAGTAAGAGGTGGCCAACTCAGAGAATAAGGTGAACAAAATGAGAGCTTTGGAGAGGAGGGATGGCAAACAGGGAAAGACATTACTAGTTAGAGAAGATGGAGATAAATAAGAGTACTGGTGAGAGAACTGAAATCTAGGAGACAATCCTGGGTTAGAGAAGAAGATGCATTTTTAGGGAATGAGTGAAAGGAAAGGAAGACAAAAGAATGATGAGGATAAAGAAATACGTCTGGTAGTCTTGAATCAGTAGTGTTTCTAGCAAAGTAGAAGAGCAGCAGATATGATTGGGAAATGCTTTTAGGGTTATTACTGGACAAAGAGGTGGGGGGAACTAGAAAGCTTAGTAAGGCAATTGCAGATTCTGGCAGGTTCCCAATGGATCAAATGATTGTAAGCAAATAGAGTAAGATACACAGAGCATGAGAAAAGGAATATTAGGGGTTCCTGACTCATTCTAGAGCCAAGTGGGAGTCTTATGTGTTCATTCTTTTTTGTGTAAATCGTCAAAACAGGACAGGGGAATGGAAACAACTGGCAGGTGTGACTACCCAACAGCCAAATCTTCTGACTCTCATACAACATGCCCCTCTCATTTCTAGGTTTCTGTTAATTGATAACAGTAGACAACTAGATGATGGCTGATGTAACTTGAATTATTATAAGGGAGGAAAAATATAAAAACTGTTAAGTTACTCTAATCCTCCCAAAAATCCTCTAAACTTATACACATTTTGCAGATCAAGAAACTGAGGCTCACCTACCTGTAGGGCCACAGAATAAATAATTATTAAAGACAAGAGTCAAAGATCTTTAACATCAAAGTCTGCATTCTTTCCACTATGTCATTTGCCTTCCCTATTGGAAGAAAGCAGAGCCTAGCTGCACTGAAACAAAAAAATAACTTAAAAATAATATTAATTTGGCTTGGAATTATCAACATTGAATACCTGACAAAAGCAGACAGCTGTCTGGCTTTCCTTTTCCCCATTTCTTAGATTAGGGCTGAACATTAAAATTCACACTGCCCATGAATCTTAGACAGAAAATAAAATTATTCAAGGCTGTGCTTATTCAAAAAAGGAACAATTATGAAAAATATACTTATCATATAATAAAGGCAGAAAAATAGATCTGATGACTTAATGAGAAATTTCCTGAAAGTAGTAAATCAGTCAAATTATAAAGAATATTATAAAGAGTATAAATTAATAAAGGGTATAAAGTGGAAATATAACTGTGCAGGGACAAAATTTGGACTGTAAAAATTAGAAAAGCAATACAATATAGGATTTAAAATATCTCTTCAAACTGTATAAATACATGAATTGGAATATAGACAGTATGCTTTATATCATAATTTAACTTCATATAATTAAGCTTCATGGGAAGTTTTTCACTTGCCCCAATAATGTCTTTTTGAACATTTTCTCCTCCATTATTAGATCCAGTCCAGGATCATGTATTGCATTTAATTGCATCTTAAGACTCCATTACCAAAACTTTTCTATTACCCTCAAAAGAAACCCTTCACCCATTATATATTAACTTCCCATTCTCCTTGCCCCTTACCCCTGATAATCTGTACTTGATTTTCTGTCTCTATGTATTTTTATATTCTAGTTATTTCAAATAAATGGAATCAAAGAAGATCTGCCCTTCTGTGTCTGACTTATTTCACTCAACATTATTCCATCAGGTCCACAAACTTAGCTTAGGTAACCTGTATTCTAGTTTCTGACTCTATGCATTTACTTATTCTAATTATTTCATATCACTGAGATCATACAATATTTGTCCCCTTGTGACTGGCATATTTCACTCAACATGATGTCTTCAAGGCTCATCCATATTGTAGCCTGCATTAGAACTTCATTCCTTTTTATGGCTGAATAATACTCCATTGTATATCTATATATCACATTTTGTTTATCCATTCATCTATTAATGGACTCTTGGGTTGCTTCTATCTTTTAGCTGTTGTGAATAATGCTGCTATGAACATAGGTGTACAAATATCTGTTCGAGTCCCTGCTTGCAATTCTTTGGGGTATAAACCTTTAAGTAGGATTAGAGACCTTAATTCTTAATCTAAAATTAGAAATTATATTGGAATTTCAGATTCTAGGCAAAGCCATTGGAAGAATATTTCTAGTGGGTCTTTCCACAATACTTAATGACAGACACAAATGACCCCTGTTCCTTCAAACAAACAGAAAAGACCTAGAAAATAAACAATGACACAGATGATAGCCCTCACTTCCATCCTCCAGCCCAAATGGATTCTGGCTCCTCACCTCTCTCATGGAAAGCCTGGGACTCCTGAGTCTCACTTTTGCACTGAGTCTCCAAAGGCTGGAGCTGGCTAGTCAGAGACTTCAATGCTCCCATGGATGCCATTTTCTTCCAGATAATTTCCTGGCCATGAGCTGTGTCCTAGGAGTAATCAAATACCAGCACTATGATTCTAAGGACAGACTATAGGAAAACCCCTAGGGTAACCAGGACAGGAGGAATCAGAAATTTAACCAGATGAATATATAGAAAACAATGGACTTTTTAAAAGCCCTAGTGATTTGAACCCAGTGGACAAATAATAACCCAAAAGATACATATTTTATAATTCCCCTCTGATAGCCAAGTTATTGCTACTCATACTGGCTTCCCATTAACTGACTATAAATGGAAAAAATAAACCACCTACTTCTTACCTGTTGCCTTGGCTCATCAAGTTCTTTTTCCAGCTCCTCCAGCACAGTCACTGCTTCCTCTCCATTTTCTGGTCGATGTTCTCGTACCCAGGCCTGCAGCTCCTCAGGCAGGATGGCCAGGAACTGCTCCAGAACCAGCAGTTCCAGGATCTGCTCCTTGGAGTGTATCTCCGGCCTCAGCCACTGGTGGCAAAGCTCCCGGAGTCGGCTCAGAGCCTCACGGGGCCCAGCGGAGTCAGAGTAGCTAAACTGTCTGAATAGCTGACGGAAGATCTCCTGGCGATTGGGGTTTCCCTGAAGGCTAATTTCCTGTTCCCGAACATAATTTTCTTCTTCAACCTTCACAATTATAAGTCCTTCTTGTTCTTTTGTAGCTTGGTAGGCCAAGGCTGTGGACTCCCCTGACATTCTGGGCAAAGATAGTCTGAAAAGTGTCCCCAGTTGAGGCAGGGATGGGAAGGTCCGTTTCTGAAAGACTCCTTTTCAATTTCAATTCTTCAGGGAGCTCCTGAGGTATACAATGCTAATGTTACATAGGGGAAAAAATGTGCTCAGAATATAAAGACAGGTACTGAAGGCCAGTAGCCAGGAAGTGCAGCACAGGAAAGAAAACTGACAAAACAGGAGCTTCCATATAATTAACACATTTCTAGGTGATGTAGTATTTTTTTCAGGATGTGAAATAAAAAGTTAAGTATAGTCAAAATTATTTTGACATTTAGTAATAACATTAGAGACAAACATTAGGGATAATAAATAGTGTTTGGAGATCATGGAAAGCAGGAAAAAACACTGTAGTATATTGCTACTCCTCAGAATAATAACTACGATTTTATTGAGCACCTACTAGATGCCAAGCACTAGCTGGATACTTAACATAAATTTTATCTAATCTTCCCAACAACTAATTTCCCAACTCTATAAGGACAATCATAATTATGCCCATTTTCCAGATGAGGATACTGAGATTCATAAGTTGACCAAAGACATGCAGCTAGTAAGCGGCAAAACTGAGATTTGCAACCAGAGTATTTAGCTCATTCTATTATGTAATGGGGCCTACCCCCCAAAAAGGGAACTTAACTTCATAAACACATACTATGGGTCAGGCACTTTACAAATATGATTTTATTTGGGCTTGACAATAATACTCTAAGGTAAGTATTATCATCATTTTACAGATGAGGAAATGGAGGTTCTTGTAGGTTAAATAATTTGCCCAAGACCAAAAACTGGTAAATAGCAAAGTCAAGACCTGAATCTAAGGTTGTCCAACTCTAAAGCACTTGCTCTTCTTTATTATAGAATGGGTTAATGTCCAGGGTAATCTTGGTTGGTATCAAGATTAGGAATAATGGTGAAAATGTTAGGAAGTGGTCATGGAGAATGGCCAGGATAAACGTACAGAAAAGGAAAAATTATAATTGACCTTTTATGTCACAAGGTTCTGAGAAAACACAAAGATAATAGGAATGGATATCTTCATCCATTCTTTCAACAAATACTTGGGCATTTACTGTGTACTAGGTAGTATAATAAACAGGAGTCTCAGGATTAAAAGGTCTGTCCTCTAGGAGTCTTATTTGGGAAAGCAACAAAAAAAAACAGACAAATACAGTGTAAGTCCAAGGAAGGAGGTAAGTAGAGGGGCCCAAGGCATGCAAGGGAAAGATGACTGACCAAGACCAGGGAAAGAGGGGCAGAAAGAAATGTCAGGGAGAGCTGCCTGGAGGTGATGACATCTCATCAGAGTTTAATATGAGTGAGTCAGGTGAAGATGTAGAGGAAGGCCATTCAAGCAGAGAGAACAGTGGGTATGAGAAAATGTGCCCCGCTAAGGAAATTGCAGGTAGTTTAGGGTGCCCAGAGCAGTGGTTATCACCTCTGGCTAGGCCTCGGAATCAGCCATGGAGCATGGACCCCATGAGTGAGAATTTCCTTGGGTGTGGCCCCAGTAAGCGCCACAACTGATTCTGATCTACAGCCAGGGTTAAAACCACAGGCCGGCAACCACCAGAAGCTGGAAGAGATGAGGAAGGATCCTCCCCTACAGGATTCACAGGGAGTATGACACTGCTGACACCTTGATTTCGGACTTCTAGCCTCTAGGACTAAGACACTTCTATAAGACACACACACACACAGAACTACAGGACAGAGCCTGGGGCACTTAAGAAGTGGTGAGAGAGGAGGCATATACAGAGGAATGGCCAGGCAACCTAGGAACTGAGAAGTTGCCCTACAGAGTTTGCATCTACCAGGATGGCTGGAGGACCTGTCTGCCCTCTCAGAATGTGTGGAGAAGAGGTAGGAAAGGTTCTGTTGGAATCATTTGGGCAAGAGACAATGAGGAACTGAGCTATGGGAGCCAAAAGATACAAAGAAGAGAGATTTAACAGGACATGGGAATGATGTACTGGATGAGGTTGAAAGAGAGAACTGTCAAGAAGGACTCAGGTTTCCAGCTGGCCCTAGTGACTGAAGGGATGGTGATATCAATATCATTAAGCTCTTCATTAAGTTAGATCTAGGGAGTGGATATAGCTCAGTGGTTGAGCACCTACCTCCCATATATGAGGTCCTGGGTTCAATCCCTGATACCTCCTAAAAAAAAATTAGACCTGAAATGTCTACAAAGCAGCTTTTTTCTTTTTCTTTTTGTAAACTGCGTGGTGCCAGATATTAATAGGTAGTCTACCCCCATATATACACATAAATACCTAGGGCTATTTTTCTTCTTAATTTTTGAGAATAAGAAGAATACTAAATAGATTTCTGTAGTTTTCATTATTATGTGACAATTGGCATGTAAGAAATCATGCAACAATGCACTGTCAGATCTGTGCATTGATGCTCTGCAGCATTTACCAAGCAGCCATCACATTGATGTGTGTCCTTGCCTAGTGATCACTGGTCCATGGTATGTATTTTACCTTCTAATTTCAATGTTTGTGATAGTATTCCATGTTTATTATAAATATTACACCTCATCAACTTGTCTTCCACAGGTAAGTTTTTAATCATCAAGCATGTCTCTCTGCTCCTTCTGTATCTCCTTCACAGGCTCACCGTCCTCCATAACCGACTTCTATAAGGTTAGCCCTAAGTTCTCTCCTACTTTCATTCTCTACTTTCCTCCGAGGCCAGGGGTTCTTAACCTTTTTTATTCCACAGACCCCTCTGCCAGTCAGGTGAAAACCTCAGAATGTAGCAGCAGATAGTTTTATGACACTCAACTAGTGTCAGGTTTAACAACTACCATAATTTTGAAGTATGGATGAGCATAATCGCTGTGATATGAAATGAATACTACTGTAATTTATTGCATACATTCATAAGTGAAGGAAATGCTAGATTTCAGTTAGAGGTCAGAGAAAATAAAGATAATAAGTTGATTTTTTTCAATTCAAGCTCACAGACTGCCTGAAATCTTTCCATGGACCCCTGGTTAAGAACCCCTGTCCTAGGCAATCTCATTCTCACCTTCAGTTACCACCCATCTCTAGCTAAGACCTCTGGTCCAAGCTCCAGACCTCTTTACCCACTGTTCTTCACTTCCATCCTAACTCTCAGGAATTTCTCAAACAGACCTCAAATTCAGTACATCTACGACCAACTCATGATTCCTCCCACTCAAACCTGCTCTTTCCCCAGCGTTCCTGTCTCAGGAAACAGGAATATGCAGCTGGCTGCACAAGCCAGAAACCTGGAGACACCCCTAACCTGGTCATTTCCTGTACCTTCTTCCTATATTTAATGCAAACCATTCTCTTGACTTTATTTCCTCCCCTCCCTTTATTTCTGCTACCATCAACTTCATCCCAGTTACTGTGATCTATGTAGCACCACAAAATAACCCACCAACTGGCTTCCCAGCACCCACTTGGTTGCCTCCATCTATTATTTACTTTGTAACCAGAGTGACTGTTTAAACTGCAAATCTGATCATGTTCTTCTGACCAGTTTAAAAAAAACACACACACAAAGAAAACCCTTTGGCCAAGGTGAGGCTCTCATAGAAAGTTTGTTTCTCTTTAATGGTACTCATCTCCTTTCACAGATACCTGAGCTCCATTCCAGCCTTGCCTTACTAAGTCAGAATCTCCTATGTGGGACCCCAACAACCATACTTGTAAAACACTCCACAAGTGATTCTAATGTGCAGCCAAGGTTCTGAAAACCCTGGGTCAGTCAAGGAGTAGTGAGAGACAAGGTCAGAGAGAATTGTGTTCCTTTCTTCAGAGTACTTCTCTGACTTTGTCATGATATATACTTTAGTCGGCCTATTTAGTTAATGCCTGCCTTGTCCACAGCTAAACTGTAAGTAAGCTATTTACCAACTAAAGAGTTTGATCACCATTGTATCTCCATCACCCAACCCAAGGTGTGGCACGCAGTAGGTGCTATGTATCTACATAAACTGTAGTCAAGGGAGAACAATTTCAAAGAGGCAGTGGCCACCATTGTTGAATGCTTAATAAGGATTGAAAAATGTCCCCACAGCACTTCTCATTCTGTAGAAAGGTAGTATAACTCAAAGGAAGAGCAACAGCTTTGGAGTCAGGTGAACCAGGCTTTACAGTCAGGTGATGGTGCAGCCACTCACTAGCTGTGTTACATTACCCGTCTAGTGAACCTTTCTGAGACCACATTTCCTTGCGTAAAAATGGAGTTGATAATATCTGCATTTCAGGGTTATTATAAAGATGGAAAGAAAGTATCTACAACAGTGCTTTGCCCAGAATAGGTACTCAAAACATAGGTGCAGGGCAAGGGAAGGACAAATTCCACATGACGAGGCATGGGTTATACAACAGGCTTTATTGGGGAAACTTACCATCCAGGAGGCAGCAAAAGGAAGCACAGATGACCTGATTCTGCCAATATCCCATAGAAGGGAAGTTGGGAGAGAGGCACTGCTGCATTCCAGGGGAGAATTCCCTCTACCTTCCCAAGGCAAATGTGAGAAAGCAACCTTGTTAGTGGGGGTATAAAGTCTGGATTTAGGTGTCAGTCGTTTATAGAGTTGTCTAGGGAATGAAAGTGCCCAGCATGAGGGAGGGGGAACTGGGGAGCCCTGTGGGAAGCACTTAGCTTGGGTACAGTCTCTTCTTTTCCCATCTAGCTCTCAATCCAAGCAACCTAGAGGGAACTTTTTAAGGTACTTTTGGACAGCTCTGCTTGCTGCAGTCCGGCTGTTATTATAATGCACCTGCATTGTTTGCTTATTTAATGTTAACAGAAAACACTTACTGAGCCCTTATTACAGGGTGAAGCCTGTCTGTTTTATGTATCTAAAATCATTTCATTTTCACAGTCCATGGCATTGTTACTGTTTTAATAAAAAGAAAAAAAGAAGTTACATAATTTGCCCAAGGTCATAGGGCTTGTAAGTGACATAGTCTGGACTGTTTTGAACCCAAGTGGCCTAACTCCAGAGTCCAGCCTTTTAGATGTGTAATCTGCCAAGTGCCTTATCACATCTGCATTCCCCACCAAACCTCGGGACCTTCCAGCACAGGGCCTCTGGTTTTCACGCATTTATTTAAAAATATTTATTGTCTACTTTGTCCTGGGCACTATGCTAGGCGCTGGGCAGAGTTATAAACAAGACGGTGTCTTCGTCCTCAGAGCTTACAACTAGTATGGAGAGGCAAGTGTTAAACCGATACACATAATTAGCTAATTTATTAGAACTACGACTATAAAAGGGGAAAGGAGAAGGAGCTCTGAGAGTGATTGGTTAAGAATCTAACTTACTAGATAAGTCAAGACTGACGGCGGAGACCTGACTCAAAAGCGTGCTTTGGCCACGTGAGAAGTGGAGAAAACAGCTTAGCAGAGCATCTGCTATTCCTCAGCCTGCGGCCTGGCACAAGGAAGGCGCCGGGTAAAGGGTTTGAGGAGTGAATGGACGGAAGGACGGATGGATGAGCGGGCTGGTGGACAGATGGATGAATGGACCGACGCACGAGCGGGTGGGCGGCCGGACGGGTGGCAGCGAAGAGGGGCGTGAGACTTGTACAGCAAACACTGCCCAAGGCAGAGGCAGGACCAGGGGCCGGGGAAAGGCGACGGGGAGGACTGAGGCCGGACAGGGGCGGTTGGGGGAGCACCCGGGACCGCGCTGCCCGACCGCCCCACTCACCCTTCGCTCCGCGGGCTGCGGGGACCGACCCGAGAGCCGGACCAGGACGGCTTTGGGCCGCGTGCGCGCCGGAAGTGG
>JAQZBX010045266.1:0-21105 GCA_029593785.1 Cabassous unicinctus
CTATTTTCTCACTTCAAAAGATAAGTATGTGAGGACTTGTCATTAAATTGTCCGTGTTCATAGAATTAACTTTAAGAGAAATTATGGGATTTTGTTAATATGAAAGGGGGAAAATCCTGAACAAATTCTTTTTCTCCATATAAAAATATGTGCGAGGTTAAACCCAGCACAACCTTGAATTCCTCTCCTCTCTTCCATGTATGATGCAGTTTGACTGCCATTACTAAAGTCTTTAAAGGGCAGAATTGTTCCCATCGGGAAATAATGGTGACCTATCACCTTTCTTTACTTCCCAAGTCCCACATTTGTCCTCACGCTGTGAAGATTAATACAACAAATATCATTGATTGTGAAGTCATCTTGGGGTATAAACTCTACTTACATCTGCTAATTCTTAAATAGAGATTCAGTTGGTTCATTTAACTCAGCACAAGTTTAAGGCCTAAAGGAGTTCCTACTGAGTGTTCTCTGTTATTATTTTTGTTTAAAGTCAACAGTTTTCTCCTCAGTTCTAAACCATTTGCTTTGCTTTCATTTTTTTTTTCTTCAAGTTTTTAATGAACATCAAAAGTTTGTTCATTAAACTCTATTCTAGGCACTATGCCATGCACTTGCCCACATATGTCATTTAATCTCCACAATACCAATTATGATGTATATTATGTTATCCTAACTTTACAGAATATTTCACTGAGCTAAGTATGATTATCCTCCCTTTCACTTCTGGAAGAGGGCGAGTCAGCTTGAAGTTCAGGTGTTTTCACATTTGTACCCTCTTGGCTTCTGATCAAAATTCTGAATAGTCAGCTCACTTACCATTATCCTTGATTCTCAAGAAATATGCATATATTAATTTCAATATACAATGTATATTGACTGTTTGTCATCCTATTTGTTTGAAAACTTTAAAATATAAGGCTTCACTTTTAATTTTTAATATTGAGACCTTGGTAGCTGGCCACCACAAACCCATTTTGAAGGGAGCATTTGTCAAGGTAACCATGTAATTGAAATGACATGCTGGTTGGGTGACTATGCTGCAAGCTTCTCATGGCAGGAGGATAATTGTGGTCATTTGAATTAATTATAATTATTTAGCTTTTATTCTAGCTTGTTTTGAGAGTCCACTTGTGCTCCTGAATGCAACTGGCATCAAAACATAAGTTTAACAGAACCTCTTGAGCCTTAACAAGAGACTCAGATCTGAGAGTGTATCACAGTTTGGAAAGAAGAATCAAGTTTAATTGTATAAATAGTTTTACAGTTGCTTCATTTTATATTTATTGTGATGTTTGTGTGCATGTAAGATCCTCTTAAAATTACCAATTTATTCAAATATCTGTTTGACTGGATTGCATTTTAATTTTCCATTTTCATCAAAATCTGAAAAACATTTGCAGGGCTAAGCATGTAGGGTTAGTCATATTAGCAACATTTTTTTTTCATATGCAGATTCCCATGTTTTCCCACATGAGCATTGAAACTTCAATATCATTTTCCATGCAAACTGTTTAGAAAAGATTTGCACTATTTTTCCATTATTTGCAAAGGTTTCTATCAATGTTTCAACACCATAAAATTATTTAATAGAGTAATAACTAGACCAAGGAGATTATGAAGGGCATCTGTTAAATGATATCGTCCTCAAATAACACATTATCAGATTATTTCTCTGAGCATGTTTACACTGGAACATGGATCAATAGCCTTTGCTCTACATTAATAATATCTCATGACATGTACTTGAGTTTGTAGAATGATGATAAATAGTAGTTTTCAATTATAATATAGTTTTTTTGGAAAACATTGCAAAGACAGCCTGCAAATTATAGTGAGTATAAAATTTTCACAGTTACCTATCTTTCATGGACACACTGTTCAAAATGTTAACAGCATGTTATGAAATGTGCAGGCTGATATAGTTAGTTACCTTTACCACTAAGGTTGATTTGCTAAGTGAATCTAAATTTCATACTAATTTTATAAAATAAAAGATCTTCTAGTGTGGAAGTATTCACTGATTGTCTTTGTTAGATCATCATTTTATTTGAACTCACCATTTTGGTGATTAAAAAATAATTTGTCCAAGATATTTCCCCAACATAGAATTCTCTATTTGTCTTATTTTTAAGCAGTGAAACTTTTTTATGTTCCACTTTGAAAAAAGTTTAAGGCTTGGAAGAGGTCAAAACATGGAGTTGGCTCTGCCATTTAACTCTTTCATAATAGTTTCCAATAGGTCATTCATTATTTTAAAATGGAAAATGAAATATTTGTCTTTATCACTGTCTGTCTGGTTAACTAAACTGAGCTCTATGAGGATAGGCATTGCACTTTTGTATTTAGTCACTGCATGGGGTCACTGAACTGTTTTTTCTTGACTGAATAATATTTGAATCTGAAAGATTCTGAATATATACAATGTCAAATATATTAGTTAATTTTCACAAATTTGAAATAGTAGGAAAATTGACACAGTATAAGGGGAAAAACCTGTATAAATGATTGCAATAGTTGACTTTCTAACTCTACCAGATTATAATTTAAAATATTTATCCAGAGAATGACCAAATATTTTCTAAACTGTGGCAGGAATTCCTCAACAAAGGAAATCATGTTAACCTAGACATTTAGTTTATTAGGAATATCATTCTTAAGTCTTCTCTAATTTAAAAAGAAATGTTTTTAGTAAAATGCTTTTTTTAAAAAGTATTAATTTGTACCATAGAATTAGAAATTCTCCTATAGTCACTCCCTTTCACTCAAGGATAGCCTCTGTTAACAGTTTGAATATATAGTCTTTCAAATTCTACTCTATTTAAATGTGTTTTTAAAATCAACAATAAAAAGACAACATTGCCTTCTATTGTCTTGCTACTTGGTTTTTAAAAAATCCTAATACATTGTAACTTTTTCTGACCTTATTTATAGCTCCATCCTATTCTTCTTACTATCACATTTTATTAGAATTACTGGAGTTCCCTTTTATTTATTTTAATCAAAATCCTATTAATGATGTGCATATTAATTAAATCTAATTTCATTGAATTTAACTGAAATCTGCAGAAATAGGATTGATTAGAAGATTCCTTGGGATAGTACATGTAATCCCAAGAAGAGCTGAAACAGTTCTGGGGAAGGTGGAGACTCATCATCTTTGGTCAGGGTCTCAAAGCAGCAATATGACTCTAGAACCCATTCTTGAGTGGGAAGTTCTCCCAGTAAAAGGGCTGGCAAGCCACCTAATAGGTGGCTTATTTGTATATATTTAGATTGACTATAGTTTGCTTTGCTAATACAAGAAATATTAAAATCACAGATGTAGAAACATCTGAGCAGGACTGGTTTCGTAATTTTCAGGGCCCAGTGTAAAATGAAAATGCAGACTTCCTTGTTCAAAAGTTATTAAGAATTCTAAGATGGCGACAGCAGAGCATTAAACCAAGTACACAGATTTAGACTCAATTTTGTCTTCCCTATATATGACTCATCTGTCCCTTCTATTTAAACCTATATCTGGTGCTGGAGTTTGTAGGTGTTCGTCCAAGAGACATGAGTCTTTGGGCTGTCCATGTGCCAGCTGGGTCCGGAACTTCAGTGGAGTTGCAACACCTACTCTCCAGTTTCTTGGACTCAGCAAGAACAACTAACAAGGAGCTAAGGATTGACGATCACCATACCAAGGAAATGAGAGAGCCTACAACTGCAAGTAAGAGAGTCCCATCCATCGGCTGTATGGGATCAAAGCCCCCTCTCAATTAGAGGTGGAGTGGACATAACCATCCTAGAATCCTCAGGATTGGGACATGCACTATGGACTAGAGTGGACTTACTGGTATTTTACTATAGACATATTGTAATTCTAGCAATGGAAGAAATTACATTGATGTGGAGGCAGTGGCCACTGGAGGCTCTGGGGGCAGGGAAAGGGAAAAACTGTTGTAATATGGGGGCTTTTTGGGGGCTTGGGAATTGTCCTGAATGACATTGCAATGACAGATATAGGCTATTTTATATTGTCTCATAACATGTAGAATTGTGTAGGAGAGAGTGTAGACTGCAATGTGAACTATGGTCCATGCTCAGTGGCAATGCCCTAGGATGAGTTTATCAGTTGCAATCAATGGGCCACACTAATGAAGGATGTTGTTTATGTGGGAGGGTGTGGGAGGTGTGGGGAGTGGGACATATGGGAATCCCTATATTTTTTGTGTAAATTTTATGCAATCTAAGTATCTTTAAAAAAAAAAATTATCAAAAATAAACACAACTATAACAAAAAATCACTAAAATGAGAAGAAGAAAACATACCTGACACACAAGTTCAGAAATCTAGGTGCCTTAGATGTTGTGTCTTTAAAATTAGGTGTGTTTATTTCTGTTGTTTGTTGACAATCAAACCTATTTATTTTATTTGAAAGTCTAAAATACCCATAAATCAAAAGCAAATGTTTACATTAATCTAGGATATGGTTCTGTTTATTAAAGACTGTCAGGGTGGCATAATTCAACTAACTTCTGGTTCCCTTCATTCCACAGAGCAATAGCACAATGCAGATGGGTGTTTGAAACATTAGGACAAAAATCTTGGACATGTCTAAAAGGAACTGATTTCTAACAGATGAACAATTTTCCTATTTATTCAAATTTGGAGACATATATATAACATTTTTTAAAAGCATGGGAATCTTTTTTAGTTAGTGGTTTTCTTTTTTAATTGCAAAATTACTCTCTTTTGGATTTTCTCTAGAAAGTTTTTGCCTCTTTCTTGTCCTCATGAATTACTGCCAAAATTCTAACTAAAAAGTGGCAAAACAGTGGAAAGCAATGGATGAAATATGATTTGTTTAATAAGTGATAATGTTAATCAAGTTTAAGGAAATTATATGTGTAGTGCCTGAATATTATAAGCTATTTAAGTTATTATAGTCTCAAGTCTTTTCTCAAAGCAGTTCCTGAAAGGCAGGCATATTAATAAACCTTGTGAAGAGTTATATTTTCTCTTTGGCTAATACAATGCCTTTAAATAATCAATGTCAATAGCTTAAAGTCTTTTGCCTTCCCCAAAGAATAATCATGTCACTGCCTATGTCTTTTCTAATCCTGAGAGAATGATCAGGGTACATTGTGAACTTGAACTCTAGATATGGCTGTGTCCTGTGGCAATTACACATATGCAAGGAAAACGTAAAATGTGTAGCAGCAGTTTTACACACAAAGAAAATATTATGCATGAAAGTGATGAGAAAACACAGGGAAGAGTTCATAAGTTACACAACACTGAAACACTAGTGCAAATACGGTAATCAGAGATCTAGGAGATCACTTAGTTCAGTTATTCTAACCTCTGGACCTTGGACAACCAAATATCACTTATAGACTTAAAAATAAAACATCTCACATATAAGCACTATCTTTAGACATATAACAAGTTCATTGGCATCTGGCTCATTGCTGTCCCTTCATTCCACCATAACACACATTCACGGCAATAAAGTGTGAACTCCTCACACCATTAGATTGTAAACTTCTCTATACACATTAAGGGCAAGGATCATATTTATCCTTGTATTGCCAGTCCTAGCATATTACCAGGCATATCAGAGTGCTTACAACATTTCTTTAAAGGAAAAACTTTAACGTATTTTCATGACTGGCCCAAGGTTATGCAAACTGTGAGGAGGATAGGTCTATTGCCTCCCTGTATACTGCTCTCTGCATTTCACCAAGCTGTCTACTAATGTGGAAGCCTGTGATAACTGACATTTATGTAATAACCAACATTATATATGAGTTGAGAAGTTAGGGGTTCAACACTGCTGGGGCACCAACAGACTATCAACCAAGAGAATTATTTGCTAGAACATTCCATTATGGCAGTGCCAATCAAAACCTAAAACACAGATTCCTGAATTTGCCAATTTTGAAAACTATTTTTGGAACCCTTTATTGCTCATTAGATGTTGTTTGTCTTGCTCAAATCAAAATTCTATGCAGCACCGAAGAGTTGATATTTCAAAATTAAGTTATCTGATTAATATAGTCAATGATTCAGGGAAGTGTCTTTCTTTATCTGACTTGAAAATCTAATTTTTTTTTTATTAGAGAAGTTGTGGATTTACAGAACAGTCATGCATAAAATAAACCATACACCACCCATACACCACCATACCACCAATTCCCTGCTTTGGTGTGAAACATTCGTTACAATTGATGATAGCATATTCTTTATAATTGTACTGTTAAGTAAAGTCCGTGGTTTCACTTAGGGCCACTGTGTAGTGTAGTTCCCTGGATTTAAAAAAAAAAATTATTTTATTACCATATACACAATCTAACGTCTCCCCTTTTAATCACGTTCAGATATATATTTCAGGGCTATTAATGGTGTTCACAATGTTGTGCTCTCATCACCACCATCCATTACTAAAACATTTCCATCATTCCAAATAGGAACCCTGTGCATTTTAAGCCTTAACTTCTCATTTCCTATCCCCACCCTATCGCCTGGTAAGCTATATTCCAGATTCTGACTCTATGAGTTTGTTTATTCTATTGTTTCAAATGAGTTATATTATACAATATTTGTCCTTTTGTATCTGGCTTATTTCATGCAACATGATGTTTGAGGTTCATCTGTTTTGTAGCATGTATCAGGACATTATTCCATTTTATAGCTGAATAATATTACATTGTGTGTATATACCATACTATATCCATTATTGGTTGATAGACACTTAGGGTTGCTTTCATCTTTTGGCAATTGTAAATAATGCCACCATGAACATCAGTGTGCAAATATCTGTTCAAGCCTCTGCTTTCAGTTCTTTTGTGTATATCTAGTAGTGGGATTGCCAGGTCATATGGTAGTTCTATAGTTAGCTTTTTGAGAAACCACCAAACTGACTTCCACAGTGGCTGCGCCATTTTACATTCACATCAACAATGAATGGATTTCTCCACATTCTCTCCAACGCTTGTTATTTTCTGTTGTTTTTTTTTAAATAGCAGCCATTATAATGGGTGTGAAATGTTATCTTATTGTTTTGTTTTGTTTTGTTTTTAAAGTACTGGGGCTAGGGATTGAACCCAAGACTTCTTATGTGAGAAACTGGCGCTCAACCACTGAGCCACATGGACTCCCCTGAGTTGGTTTTTTCATTTGTTTGCTTGTTGTTGTTTTTTGTTGTTGTTGTTTTTAGGAGGCACTGGGGACTTAACCCAAGACCTCCTATGTGGGAAGCAGGTTCTCAACTGCTTGAGCCACATCAGCTCATCTTATTTTGGTTTTGATTTTCATTTTCATAATGGCTAATGATGTTGAACAACTTTTCATGTGCTTTCTGGTCATTTGTACATCTTCTACAGAGAGATGTCTGTTCAAGTCTTTTGCCCATTTTCAAATTGTGTTGTTTGTCCTTTTGTTGTTAAGTTGAAGAATTTCTTTATATATTCTGTATATTAAACCTTTATTGGATATGTGGTTTCCAAATATTTTCTTCTATTGTGTTGGTGGTTGTTCTACTTTCATGATAAAGTCCTTTGAGGAACAATAGTTGTTTTTTTATTATTATTATTATTTTAATGTGGCTCCATTTATCTATTTTTTTCTTTTGTTGCTTGTGTTTGGGTGCAAACTCTAAGAAACCATTGCCTAACACAAAGTCATGAGGATGCTTCCCAATATTTTCTTCTAGGAGTTTGATAGTTCTAGCTATAAGTTCTGTAAATTCTAGTTCTTATATTTTGAGTTTATTTTTGTATATATGAGGTATGTGTACTCTTTCATATTTTTGCAAATGGAGATCTAGTTTTCCCAGCACGATTTGTGGAAAAGACTATTCTATCCCAATAGAGTGGTCTTTGCCTCCATGTGAAAAATCAATTGGTCATAAATGTGAGGGTTGCCTTCTAAACTCTCAATTCAATTCCATTGGCCTATATGTCTGCTCTTGTGCTAGTATCATTATATTTTGATTACTGTGGCTTTGTGATAAGTTTTCAGATCAGAAAGTGTGAGTCCTCTAACTTCATCCTTCTTATTCCAGATGGCTTTAACTGTTCAGAGCCCCTTAGCCTTCCATTTAAATTTGATGATTCATTTTTCCATTTCAGCAAAGAAGGTTGTTGGCGTGTTTACTTGGATTGCATTTACTCTATAATTGCTTTGGGTAGTATTGACATCTTAATAAAATGTAGTCTTCCAATCTATGAACACAGACTATCCTTCCATTTATATAAGTCTTCTTTAATTTCTTTTAGAAATGTTTTGTAGTTTTTCTGTGTACAAGTTCTTTACCTCCTAGATTAGATATATTCTTAGATACTTAATTTTTTTTTATTGCTATTGTATTTTTTTTTCTTGATTTCTTCATCTGATTGTTCATTGCTTGTTTATAGAACCACCACTGATTTTTGGGTGTTGATCTTTTATCCCATCACTTTGCTGAATTCATTTGTTAGCTGTAGGAGCTTTGTTGGGGAATTTTGAGGATTTTCTGTGTATAGGATCATATCATCTGCAACTAGAGAAAGTTTTATTACTTCTTCCTCTCCAATTTGGATGCATTTATTTCTTTTTCTTGCCTTATGCTTTGGCCAGAATTTCCAGCACAATGTTGAATAATAATATTGTCAGGGGACATCTTTGTATGATTCCTGATCTTAGTAGTATGTTAGCTGTGCATTTTCATATATGCCCTTTATCAGGTTATGGAAGTTTCCTTCTATTCCTCGAGTTCTAAGTATATCATGATGGGTGCTGGATTACGTCAAATACCTTTTCTGTATCCATTGAGATGATCATGTCTTTTTTTTCTCCTTCATTCAGTTAATGTGGTGTATTATAATAATTGATTTTCTTAATTTGAATTAACATTGCATAACAGGAACAAATCCCACTTGATCACAGTGTATACTTCTTTTAATATGCTGTTGAAATTGGTTTGCTAGTATTTTATTGAGGACTATTGAATCTATATTCATAAGAGCTATTTGTCTGTAGTTTTCTTGGGGTGTGTTTATCCAGCTTTGCTATGTGGTTGATGTTGGCCTCATAGAAATTAGGGAGTGTTCCCTTCTTTTCAGTATTTTGGAAGACTTTGTGCAGAATTGGAGTTAATTCCTTTTGAAATGTTGGGTAGAATTCTTCTGTGAAGCCAATCTGGTCCTGGGTTTTTTGTTTTGTTTTGTTGAGATTTTTTATTGCTGGTTCAATCTCTTTACTAGTAATTGGTTTGTTGAAATCTATTTCTTCTTGAGTCAATGTAGGTATTTTGTGTATGTTTAAGAATTTGTCCATTTTATCTAAGTTTTCTAATTTATTGCTATACAGTTGTTCATAGTATCCTCTTATAGTCCTTTTCATTTCAATAGGGTCATTTCTGATTTTTTTTTTTTTGTACCTTGTCTCTTTTTTTCTTTGTTAGTCTAGCTAAAGGTTTGTAAATTTTGTTGATCTTTTCAAACAAACAACTTTTGGTTTTGCTGATTCTCTATTTTTTTTTCCTATTTCATTTATCTCTGCTTTTATCTTTGTTATTTCCTTCCTTCTGCTCACTTTGGGTTTAGGCTGGTCTTTTTCTAGTACTTCCAGTTTTGAGGTTAAGTTTCTGAATTGAAGTCTTTCTTATTTTTTAACATAAGTATTTAGAGCTATGAATTTCCCTCTCTGTCCTGCCTTCACTGCATCCAATAAGCTTTGGTGTGCTGCATTTTCATTTTCATACACCTCAAAATATTTCCTAATTTTGCTTCTGTATTTCCTCTTTAACTCATTGGTTGTTTAAGAGTATGCTGTTTAATTTCCACTTTTTGTGAATTTCCAATTTCTCCTTCTGTTATTGATTTCTAGCTTCATTCTGTTGTGGTCAGAGTATATAAATTGTATGATTTCAATATTTTTTAATTTATTGAGACTTGTTTTGTGACTCAACATATGGACTATCCTGGAGAATAATCCATGTACCTCGAGAAGAATGTGTATTCTGATATCATTGGGTGCAGTGTTCTATATTTGTCAGTTAGGTCTAGTTGGTTTAGTATATCATTCAAGTTCTGTACTTCATTATTGATCTTCTGACTAGATATTCTATCCATAATTGAAAGTGGTATGTTAAAGTCTCCTACTACTAATGTAGAACCATTCAAATCTGTCAGTAGTTGCTTTGCGTATTTTTGGGCCCTCATGCTTGGTGCATACAGGTTTATAATCATTATATCTTCCAGTTGAATTGTTCCTTTTATCAGTATGTAATGACCATCTTTGTCACATGTAACTGTTTTTGACTTAAACTCTATTTTGTCCAATATTAGTACAGTCATCCCTATTCTCTTTTGGTTCCTACTTGCATGATATTTATTTTTTCCAACCTTCCACTGTCAACCTACTCGTATATTTGACTTTAAGGTGAGTCTCTTGCATACAGCATATAGTTGGGTCATGCTTTTTATATCCATTCTGCAAATCCCTGTCATTTGACTGGAAAGTTTAATTCACTTACATTTAAAGTCATTACTGATAATACAGGTCTTTCTTCTGCAATTTTGTATTTAACCTTTGTAAGTCGTTTTTTGTCCCTAATTTCCATTAAAACTTATTTATTTGCTTTCTTGTGCTGTACCATATTGAGTGCCTTCTCATTTCTATCTGGACATATTTTTCATCTTTTTTCTTTGTGGTTACCGTAGGGTTAAATTTACATCCTAAATGTGTAACACTTGCATTTGGTTTGATACCAACTTATTTTCAGTAGCATGCACATAAATTTTTCCTATATCTTTCTGTTCCCCAACCATTTTTTTAAACTTGTTACCACTTATATATTTGTACATTGTATGGCCAAAATTATAAAGTAATCCTTACTTTTTATGCATTTGCATTTTTGCACCTGTGGGAAGTAAGAAATGGAGTTACATACCAAAAAATACGATACTGGTATTTATAATTATCCAAATGATTATCTTTACCACAGGTCTTTATTTCATTATGCTGCTTTGAACCACTGTCTAGTGTCCTTTCATATCAGTCTGAAAAACTTTCATTAACATGGCTTGCAGGGCAAGTCTAGTGGTAATGTATTCCCTCAGCTTTTGTTTGTCTGAGAATATCTTAATATGCCCCTCATTTTTGAAAGAGAATTATTTCCCTTTTGCACTTTATGTATTTCAACCCACTGCCTTCTTGCTCCCTTAGTTTCTGATGAGAATTAAGCACTTAATCTCATTGGGACTCTCTTGTATGTAACACATTGCTTTTCTATTGCAACTTTTAAAATTGTCTCCCTGTCCTTTGCATTTGGAAATGTAATAAATATATGATGGGATGTATTTTCTTCCATGTTTATCCTGTCTGGTATTCTCTGAGTTTCTTGGATATGCATATGCATGTCTTTTGCTAAGTTTGTGAAGTTTTCTGTCATTATTTCTTTGACTATTCCTTCTACTCCTTTCTCTCTTTCTTCTCCTTCTGGGATTCCCAAAACTCTTATATTGGTATGCTTGATGGTGTCCCTAGCTGCATTAGGCTATTTTAACTTTTAATATTTCTTGTTCTATCTGTTCCTCAGCCTGAATCATTTCAAGTTCACTGATTCTTACTTTTGCCAGCTTCAATCTGCTCTTGAAACCCTCCTAGGCATTTTTCATTTCAGTTATGTGGTCTTCAACTCCAGTAGTTCTGTTTGGTTCTTTTTAAAAATTTCTATGTCTTTACTTAGACTCTTATATTGTTCATTCATTGTTTTCCTGATAGCATGTAGTTCTTTCTACGTACTTTCTTTCATCTCCTTGAGCATGATCGTTTTTTTAAAGGCTTTGTTTGGTATGTCTACAATCTCATCTTCTTCATTGATCTTTTCTGTATTTTTATCATCTTCTTTTGGATAGGCCATCATTTCCTGTTTCTTTGTCTTGTACACTGTATATTATGATATTTTAAAATGCTAACTCTGGGATTTACTCCCTGGGATGTCTGCTTCTTGTTTTTGTAAGTAGCTGGTGATAAGACCGAGATTTTCTTGCGCTTTAGCCCTCCCAACAGGAAGGTTTGCCCAAGTCGAATGCACTGTTCATGGTTTTCCCGGTTTTCCTGGACCTCTGGCTTGTCCTGGGCTTTTGCTTGTTAGTTGTTTTGGAGTTCCCCTGTTTACAGGAGTTTGGTTGTCCATTCTCTTTCCCAGAGGAAAACCTCTCTCTCCTGGGTATCTGTAGCCAGCATGCCTTTGTCCCAGAATGTCTTTCACTATAGTTTTTTACACTCCTTTCATTGCTTCAGGTTGCTTTTGCCTGGAGGGCATTTTCTGGGAGGAGGGTCACCTCAGAGAGGACTTTACAAATTTGGTCTTTACCAGACAAAAACAGGGCCAAGGACCCACAAAATGGGTACAGATCAGCTCTAAAGTGCCCTATGGAGTGTACTAAGAGCTTCTCTGATGGCTTACCAAAGCTGAGCTTTCCTGGCCTGCCCAGCAAATGCAACCCTCAGCTAACTTTCCCCACAGTCCATAGGAAGCCCTGCATCTTCCAATCTCTACTGCCTCTGTCCCTGTCCAGGGAGGATTGAAAGAATTGCTTTCACCACCTTTGTCCAGGTGATTAGAAACAATATCTTCCTTCAGAGCCAGGACCCAGCGATCCGAGTTTGCTAATCAAAAGCTGTGATCAATGATTGGCCATGATCACCCATGTTCTTGGGGAAGAGGATTTTTATGTTCATTTCTGTCACCAGCTGTTAGCCAGGGACTGGACCCCACAGCAAGAGTAGGGAATGGGCACCAGTAGCTGCCACACATAGAGAGCAATTGAAAATTATTTATCATAATTTATCTTACACTTCCTCCCTCTCTTCACTGGATAATGTACAGTGGTCCTCTGGCCTTTGGGTTTTAAAAGAGTTGTTTCAGGCCCTGCCTGTTTAATAGTTGTTTTGGTGGAAGGACTGAGTCCTAGAGCTCCCTTCTCTGCTGTCTTCCCTGGAGGTCCTGAAAATATAAATTTAAGGAAAGTAAGATAATTTCTAAAACTCTTAGTTTGTGATTTCAGGTACTACAGTTATTCTGCTACCATACTAACAATGTCAACACTTACCTAAACTTTTTATGTGAAAGGTTTTCAACATCTATTTAACCATAGTTAAATTTATGACAGTGGGCAGTATATACAATTATTGTCAACCACGCCATCATTTTATATGGGTTGCAAACTAAAGTTAAAAGAATGCAGTTTTTTTGGTTAAGAGCATGGGCTCTGGAAATGGACTGCCTGAGATAAATTCCCAGCTTCGCTACTAAAGTGGCCATGGAGAAGCCAAATAACCTCAATTTCCTAATCTGTTAAATAAATTTGTTGTGAAGCATGGTGCTTGGACATCACTTGGTCCACTCTAAGGGCTCTAAAAAAGTTAACTATTACTCCTACTCAGCAAATTGCACAAGCAACAGCAAATAGCTGGACTTTGAACACTTACATAGAAGTTCTAGTTTATATTGCCTCTCTGTTGCTGGTGTTTGTTATTTTCCCCCTTTGCCCCATCCTATGCCATGATTCCCAGCAGGCTAATGTATCCTGAGATGTACATAGAGTGGATATCTGAGTGTAGAATGGACATCATTATTTTCATTAGAAGAGCACATGGTTTTATTGCCTCATTAGACTATTTTCCTTTCTCTGTAGGTCCACCCTGTGTCCACTGAATGGAGAATCAATTTTATTGTTTTTTAAATTTTTTCATCCTTTCATTTTTGCTTGTAAATAAATGTATGGCATAAAACTGTTCAAAACTCCCCTGAGCTCTGGGCTAGGGAAACAAGACATAAATTACATAGCAGTTACAGAAATTCACAAAACAAAACATGTGGGCACTTAATCTTTAGCAGTATTCAATCTGGTCTGAAATGTGACTATGAAAACCAGGAAATCCGACTTACTAAACTGATATTAACTGCAAATTATAGTTTTTAAAAATACATCTATCTACTTATAGCTCACAAATAAATACACATATTGTTTAATAATATCTTTGTTCACTTTTCCTGTCTGATCTAACTCTATTTCTATTATTTATCTAAATAATTAAATGAAAAATGAGTATTTCTGATATAGCCATGTTATAAGCAACTACTTGCCTTTAAAAAATAGTACATTTAAAAAGTTAATTATACATATTTGGATAGTCATTGATTCTAATATGCAGAATCTTTGTAATTAATTATACAGATTTATCTATTTATTGAGGTGTTCTTATAGTTAACTGGAAGAGTAATCATGTATTAATGGTATTTTACAAATTATTATGTTCTAAAGAAATTTTCTTTGGATAAAACATGTATTTTACATTGAAGGACTGCTTATTTCACAAACCATATATAGTATTAAAGCTCAAGATAATACATTCATTTGTTCCAAGGAGACTATAAAGAGATTAGTCTCTTGATAAGATAAATATATCATGGTCTGACCTGCTTGTACTGAGTGTATGCCACAAAGAAGAATTATTCTAATCTTCTTTAAAAAATAGTCTCACTAAGGAAAATAAAGCAGTTTGAATATATAGAACCACAAGAATTACAAGTAAGATATTCTTTTTGCTTGTTAAAATATCCTTGTCTAAACAGAAAGCAAGATTAATAATCTCAAATAACTAATGCCAAGTGACTTAACTAAATCTTAGGTCTAGAAAAATATTGTTGCTATCACAAAAGGCTTTTTTTAGTTCTACTAATGATTTTTCATGCTCTAAATATAGGGAGAATTAATACTAAGTCTATTACTCATGCAGACTCCCTTAAAAATCTTAGTAAAGCTTCATGTATATTCTAACACACTTCTTACAAGTACACTGCATTCCTAACACCAAATTTCCAAAGTTATAAAATGGAATTATTAGAAAGCTTGCCTAATTGCTTGCATGGTCAAGTAAACAATTTTACAACTGTTTGTACAGTTTGAACTCATATAGTATTAGGCTAAATTGAAAATCACTAAAACTACAAAATTTTGTAACACAAATCTAACCACTCTAAGGAAAGTTCTCATCACTTAGGTTAAAAGTTGTGTAATTAATTATTTTTTACATTTGACTTACTAATATTTGACTCCAGCAATGAATGAGATTATATTTTATCCTTTATCCTTTACTTGAAAAAAAAAAGAACTCTTGGTGGGTCTCTTATTTTTAATAACAGATTCTAACCCATGGTCCTTCTTTAAATATAGAGGGTGAATTCAACTTCTAGGATACTTCTTCACTAAAGGTCTTTTTATAGCATCCTTTATGAATGCTGCATGTTAGTTGGGCAAAAAGGTGAAGAAAATGACCACATCAAAGGAATGAGCACATATATTAATATAGTTCCAATTTTCTAACACTATTTCTAAGACCATGGCGATTCAAATGCTTGAAGGAGGTGGGGATGGAATAAAGGATGAAGTATATTCAGGGTCACCATTATGATTTCACTGATTTTCCTCTCCAGGACTCCAGTTCATTCTTGCTGTTCTCTGGTTCCCTATGATCTCCACAAATCCTGGGCATTCCCTCCTTATTCTCCAGATTTCACTTACATTCTCTTCTTTCTATCCCTGGCTTCTTCCTTCTCTTCTTACCTGGACCTTGGTTTTACTTTTATAACTGAGTTAATTAATGGATGCATCAATAACTGCTAATGTGTAAATATGCTTCTCTAGCTCAGTTGGATTTAGATGTTTTATCAGCCATTCACAAGAAAAAAACAGTTCCATTAAAATGACACTATAAAGGGCTCTGAGTCATAAAGTTTAGCTTCAAGGCAATATGCTTTGGGTAATGTCCCTCAGGAGCTCTACCTGTATGAGGAACACCCTCCTTCCTTTTGATTTGTAAGACTGCCTATGAGTTTACCTAAAAAAAATATGAAAATGCCTTGCTATGATGTAAGAAAGAAAACCAAAACAGATGAAGGTGTGATTTGGTTGTAACATATCAGCTTTTCTTTAATGTTTAAATTCCAAAGGAATTCTTAGGTCATAGAAGTTATAGAAATTAAAAACCTTTCAAAAGTTCTTTTCTGCTAGACAAGACAGCTTTTAAATCCCCCTAGGAATTATCCTTTGTCTCTTAACTATAATTCCCCAAAGAAGGTGACTTTCTCTTTTCTCAGGGTAGAGTCCAAATCTCACAACCATTAGTTTGAACAATGCTTCATAAAGTGAGTTTGAAACAATGCTTCATAAAGTGAGTTGGAAATTTAGCAATTTTCCAGACAGATAACTCAGAGCAAAAATATTATCTCAGATATGATCAGTAGAATATCTTGATGCAGTCACTATGACATATCCTTTATAAAAGGCAAGCTATATTTCCCTGTCAGAATTAAAATTGTTGAATTATTGATTGATTGATATTAAGAAGGCCATTAGGTAATGACTTTCCTTATGCTTATTCCTTTCCTACATTCATTCTCATAGAGTGGACTTTGACCTTCTATTGGATTGTGAAATCTGAGCCCTGTAACTTTGTTGAGGAAAACAGAAGTCAGGATGGTGATGGTGATGCTATCCTTATGGTTTGATAGTTTGTGTTTAAAATTGTCTTTAAACAAGTCTGTCAGGCACACAGAGAATCCAGAAAAACATTAGAACATTCTACTAGGGGACATGAGAATTCCCAAGCAGTAACTGTGATCTAAATCACTATCTTCCCTTCCCCCAAAATTTATCGGCTTCTGAGCTCAATCCTACAATCCACAATGTCTACCTAAAGGTATTGAGAATCTTTCCTTTGCCACACCATGCAGTCTTTTTATTTTCTTTTGTTCTCCACTCTAGAGTTCCAGAGCTTAAATGGCTGTCCCTCTTTTTGCTCACTGGACTTCTAGTCAAGGATTCTATCATGGCAGAGGTGGCAAGCTTCACTGTGTTCTCCCATCAGGAAGGGGATTCTGGAAAGTAATATGTGATTATCACACTGTTTTCACGCATTTCTCCAAGGAGCCCTCATTCTTTTGACTGGAGAGTGGTATTAGAAATTAAAAATTGGGTACTAGGCCGAGGGATTGCTAGTAACCAAGTACCAACAAGCAATGCATTTGGAAAAAACAAAAACAAAAACAAAAACAAAAAAACACCTTGACCAAAAGAGGGGAAAGCTAAAGACAAATGAGTTTGTATGGCTAAGGGAATTTAAAGTGAGTCGGGAGGCCATCCTAGAGGTAGCGCTTATGCACATCTCAACAGGACCTCACTGACAGCTAAATAGTGAAGCTCCTCAGGGATATGAAGACATCTAAACGCTATTGTCAAGGCAGATAGCTCAGGAATTTGACCCCTTGCCAGTGGGCCCTAGTCTGGTATTATGCCCCCCACTGTGACTGAGTTAGACTCAGCAGTGGTTTCCCTGTGCATGATTCTTCTGTCCTTCTATTCAAACCTATAATTAGTACTAGGTTGGTAGGCGTACATCCAAGAGACTTAAATCTTTGGGCTGCCCATGTGCCAGCTGAGCCCTGAATCTCAATGGAGTTGCAACACCTACTCTCCAGTTCAATGGAAGCACCCAGGACAACTAACAGGTAGAAGATGATGGACAAACAACATAACAAGGAACCGAAGGCGCCTACAACTGTAAGAGAGTACTATCTATTGGATGTATGGGATTGAAGCCTCCCTCAATTAATGGTGGAGTGGGCATCACCATCCCGGAGTCCTCAGGATTGGGAAATGAACTATGGACTAAAATAAACTTACTAGTATTCTACTATAGACTACTTGTGATTCTAGCAATGGAAGAAATACCATTGTGTAGGCAAAGACCCATGGATGTTCTGGGGTTAGAGAGAGGAAAAAACAGGTGTAACACAGGGGGCATGTTCAGGACTTGGGAATCATCTGAATGACATTACAACGACAGATACAGGCCATTATATATCCGGCCATAACCTACAGAGTTGAATGGGAGAGAGCGTAAACTACAATGTACTATAATGCATGTTTAGTGGCAATGCTCCAAAATGTGTTTATCAATTGCAGTGAATGTACCACAGTGATGAAATGTGTTGCCAGTGTGGGAAAATGTGGGAGGTGTGGGGAGTGGGGCACATGAGAATCCCCTATATATTCTCTGTAACATTTATGTAATCAAAATATCTTTTAAAAAATAAAAAAAGTGGAACAAAATTGGGTGCTAGGTATGCTTGTTGCCACTGGGGTATTGTTGCTTCTCAGCTTTCTCCTCAGACAGAGCAAGGAAATGTATATATACTAATCCATATATACACATGTCTATAAATAATTTTATGTTTATATCCATATCTATTTTTAATATATATTTTTACTAGAGAAGTTTTGAGCTTACACAACAATTATGCATAGTGTGAATTCCCAAACATCACTCCACCACCAACACCTTATATTGTTGTGGAAAACTTGTTACAGATTAAGAAAAATCATCATCAGACTATTACCACCAACTATGGGCCATAGTGAACATTTGGTATTTTTTTTCCCCATAAATCCCCTTCTAGCACAATATTGAATAACAGTGGTGGCTGTAGGCACCTTTGTCTTGTTCCTGATCTTAGAAAGAAAGCTTTCAACCTTTCCCCACTGATTATGTTGTTGCTTGTGGGTTTTTCATATATACTTTTTATTATGTTGAGGAACTTTCCTTCTATTTCTATCTGCCACGGTAATTTTATCAGGAAAGGATGCTTGATTTTGTCCAACGCCTTTTCTGTATCAATCGAGATGATGATGTCATGTTTCCTTCGATTTGTTAATGTGGTGCATTATGTTAATTGATTTTTCTTCTGTTGTACTGCACTTGCATACCAGGAATAAAACCCACTTGATCATGGTATATAATTCTTTTAATAAGCTGTTGGATTCATTTGTTCTTTTTCTAGTTCCTCCAGTGTTCAATTAGGTCTTTGATTTTAGCTCTTCTTTTTAAATACTGGAGCTTAGGGCTATAAATTTCTCCCTCAGCACTGCCTTTGCTGTATCCCATAAATGTTGATAAGTTGCATGGTCATTTTCATTTGTCTCAAGATATTTACTAAATTTCTCTTACAATTTCTTCTTTAATCCATTGATTGTCTAGGAGTGTGCTGTTTATCCTCCATATATTTGTGAATTTTCCCCTTTCCACCTATTAATGATTTCCAACTTTATTCCATTATGATAAGAGAAAGTGCTTTTTGTAATTTCAAACTTTTTATTTTTATTGAGACCTGTTTTGTGCCCCAATATGTGCTATATTTTGGAGAAAGATCCATGAACACTTAAGAAGAATGTATAACCTACTGATTTGGGGTGCAATGTTCTGTATATGTTTGTTAGGTCTAGCTCATTTCTCATCTTGTTCAAGTTCTGTTTCCTTGTTGATCTTTTGTCTAGTTGTTCTATCTATTGATGTAAGTGGTATGCTGAACTCTCCAACTATTATTGCAGAGACATCTATTTCTCCTTTCAGTTTTGGCAGAGTTCACCAGGGTACCATGGTTAGGTGCATAGATATTTGCAACTGCTACCCTTCCTGCTGTATATAATGCCCTTTTGCATCTCTTATAACTTTTTTTTTAGGAGGTACCAGGGATTGAACCCAGGATCTTGTACATGGGAAACAGGCATTCAACCACTGAGCTACATCTGCTCCCAATGAAAGTTGGTTTTTTGTTTGTTTGTTCATTTGTTTTTCAAGAGGTACCGGGGAGTGAACCTAGGACCTCGTACATGGGAAACAGCTGCTCAACCACTTGAGCTACATCCACTCCCCTCTTATAAATTTTTTGCATTTAAAATTTGTTTTGTCTGATACTAGTATAGCTACTTCTGATTTTTTAAGTCACACTTGCATGAAATATCTTTTTCCAACTTTTCACTTTCAGCTTATTTGTATCCTTGGGTCCACAGTGGGTCTCTTGTAGACCACATATGGATGGTTCATTTTTTTTTTTTTTTTTATCCATTCTGTCAGCCTGTATCTCTTGATTGGTTAATTTAATCCATTAACATTCAATGTTATTCCTGTAAAGTCATTACTTACTTCAATCATTTTATCCTTTGGCTTTCATATGTCATATCTTGGTTTTGTCTGTCTTTTTACTCTTTTGGTTACTCTTTCTGATAATTTTCACCTCCACACTTGGTCTACCTTTTGTGCTGCAGAACCGTCTTTAATGTTTCCTGCAGAACCAGATTCTTACTTTTGAATTCTCTTAGTTTCTGTTTAACTGTGAATATTTTAAACTCACCTTCATATATGAAGGACAGTTTGCTGAATCAATAATTCTTACCTGACAGTTTTTATCTTTCAGTATCTTAATTACATCATACTAGTCTTCTCACCTCCATGGTTTCTGATGAGAAAGCCACACTACATTTTTGGGTGGCCCTTGTATATGATGTTTCGCCTTTTCTTTGCTGCGCTTAGAATTTTCTCTTTATCTTTGGCATTTGAGAATCTGAATAATATGTGTCTTGGAGTAGGTCTATTTGGATTTATTCTGATTGGAGTCTTCTATGCTCTTTGGATATGTATATTCATGTCTTTCAAGAGATTTGGGAAATTTCCAGCCATTATTTCTTCAAATACTCTTTCTGCCGCTTTTCTCTTCTCTTCTCCCTTCTGGAACTACCATGACATATATGTTGTTTTGTTTTGTGCTATCATTCAACTCCCTCAGTCTCTGCTCAATTTTTCTCATTCTTTTTTCTTTCTGTACTTCTTTTCAACATCAGCTGTTCTGTCTTCTATGTTACTGATTCTTTCTTTCATGATTTCAGATATGTTTTTGTATGCCTCTAGGGTATTTTTAATCTCAACTATTATGTCTTTCATTCCCATAAGCTGTTATTTTTCTATTTAAGCTTTCAAATTCTTCTTTGTGTTTGCCCAGTGTCATCATCTTTTTTTTTTAATTTACATTTCATTTTTTTATTAAAAAAAAAATACTTAATTACATAAATGTTACAGAGAATATATAGAGGATTCCCATATGCCCCACTCCCCACATCTCTCACATTTTCCCATATTAGCAACATCTTTCATTAGTTTGGTACATTCATTGCAATTGATAAACACATTTTGGAGCATTGCCACTAAGCATGGATTATATTTTACATTGTAGT
>JAQZBX010045267.1:0-13577 GCA_029593785.1 Cabassous unicinctus
GTCTCTTCTTGGCTCTCCCTTGTGTCACTCTCCTGTTATGTCATCATCTTGCTGCGTGGCTTGTGGGGCCTGATGGCGCACCTGTGCACGGGGCCTGGTGGCCCACGTGCCTTCTATATTTTTCTTTTTTTTATTTTTACCGGGAGGTCCCGGGGATCGAACCCAGGTCCCTCCATATGGGAGACAGATGCCCAACTATTTGAGCCACATCCGTCCCCCTGCTATATCTCTTAAGGTTGACCAAAGATACCTAGAGTTACAGTCATTTCCCATACAGGATGGTCATATAATAAATCAGGCTTAGTTTATCACCAGCATTCCCAAAACCAGACCTAGGGAGAAAAACTAGGTCTGGGGACACTGCATGGTTTCTAGTATAGCGAATGTTTAACCTACCCTGATTATCACAAAATCAGGAGGTTTAAATCAAAAGGTTTTAAACAAGAGAGTCATAAGATTGGTTTCATTATTGAATAAATAAATGTTTTCTGCATAGAAACAATCATATTAGACATGGGCAAACATGAGTTAATGCAGTTTTAAAATTCAGAATTAGAAGAGCCATTTTCTTTGATGAATTGGCTTATTTTTCCTTCCTCACTTCCTTCCTCCCTCAGTCAGAAAAAAATCTGGGAAAAAAGTATTTGCTTTTTACTTTTGCTTGATTGAGACAACCGCCTGCGCTGCTAGAAGCTTCACTCATGTGCTGCTGTGCTCTCGGCCAAGGAGCTCGCCAGGGGAGAGTGATTCCACAAAGGGGTGAGGAAAGCAAGTGCTTAATTTTGTAAGCTGTTAAGTATTAAATGTTCATTAAAATGGGACCTACACTAATCTTTGTCTTAAAAGAGCTAGGATCAAACTAGGCAGTGGGGTACATACGGTGTCCCCAAGACTTTTTACAAGAGCCATCTAACTTGTCAAATGTTTTTAAAAATTGCCAACAAAATAGGTTTTTGACTGCTACCTGTGGCTTGTGTCTAAACAAGGAAATTAGGCCAGTAAAGTGTTTCTCTAATTTATAAGGAAGTTAAGTGACTTTCCCACGGTCACAAGGCAAATACATAATGCCAGAATTTTGACTTTGCAACCTCTAATTTTAATTCCACCATGTTTTCTTCTAGGGAAAAAAAAAAGCACTTCCAGATAAACCTAGCCATGCTTCTCACAGCAGGGCTCACGGGCTGCAGTGCTGATGTGTTTGAAGTAGTGGCTTCTGGGCGAAGGACCAGCTGGCCCCAAGGAGCTTCTCCTTGGTGGAGCGCATGTTCCTGTTACCACCATGACCTAAATTCAAGTCTGAGGGAACACACAGCGTAGGACGTCAGAACAGTGAGGGCAGCGCGCTGCACAGTGCAGGTCAGTTTTAAGTAGGCAGATTGAAGTAAGCACAAGTTCAGAGAAATCATGTTAAACTGGGATGGTTTAGCCACTGAAAATCAACTTCAGGGAAAGCAAGTTCAGGAAAATAAACCAGAAAAGGTACAAAAGCAGTGCGTCAGCGAAGTCTGGAGGTTCTCAGGTGTTTGTGATCGAGATAAAGACGATCTGTTTGGTTTTGATTGTCAGAATGTATGAAACGCTGACCGGTTTGGTTTTCTTCTCTGGACCTGCCATACTTTGTTTTAGATAAATGGAAAATAGTTCTGTTTAAGCCAAGGTTCTGTTTAATTTATAAACCAGACACCGTGACTAAAGGAGCTGGCTGTGGTCCTTCACCTGCTTTTTGCCCTTCAGGGTGTTGTCTTCTGTTTTGATTTCTTTCAAAGATTATGAAGGCAATTAAATTTTAAAACTTTGTTTCAGAAGTCTGTGTTTTCATAGCAGAGCTTGTTCATCAGCCAGAAATAACCTCCTTCTCTTGAATTCAGTAGGCCCCTAATGGGCAGTTTTTCATGTCACCGGGGGCGTCTGGGTGTTCTCAGCAGTGGATTCCAGAATCAGATCATCTCGTTTTACCTGTCGCTTTAATTGGCATGTACGTTTTGGCTGTATTATTCACAAAAGTCACAGAATACTGTGAACCCAAATATTTCTATTAAATTTGTCAGTATTTTTTCATGGTGTCCCCATTTTATGATATAATTTTGGTGGCATTTTAGCTTAACAGCTCAACATTACTGAATCATTTCATAAGCTGTCACTGCAAGTCCTAATTCGATCCAAGCCTCTTGCTAATACCAAGAATAGTGGTTCCCAACTGTGACTGTGTGTTGGAATCGCCTGGGAAACATTAAAACCTGCTGGTACCTGGTCTCCCTCTTAGAGAGGTGTTTTCATTTGTTTGGGGGTTTGGATTCAAAGCTCCACAGGTGATTCCAGTGTAAGGTCAAGGTTCAGAACCCTACCGAGTGAATTTAGAGAGGGCTCCAAGCCCGCTGACCCACTGATCCACATGCAGTGGACAGCTGGGAGTTAAGCTGGGAGATAAATGTTGCTAAAAATATTAGGACGGCAACTGACTCAACAGCATGTGAGGAGTGCATGGTTTAGCCCAGTAAGGAGTTAAAGGTCATTCTCTGTAACACTGTTAATTTACTAAATGCACACGCGAATAGTGTTTGTAAGCCCAAACAGACCAACTATTCCATGACAGTGCCCATGAGTCCCCGAAATCTAGAAGTTTTTACTTGCCCAAAGCCACACCACTCCCTGTGTGTGAACCAAGACTGGAAAATTCAAGCACTAACCCATGGGTTGCTGCCTTGTTTATTAGGTCAAGATCTGCAAATTCTCTCTGTAAAGGGCCAGATATTACATATTTCAGGGTCTTTGTCATGACCATTCGAGTCTATCATTGTAGAGAAAAGCAGCTGTTAAGCGAGACGGAAAGAAGTGGGCGTGGCTCCATGCAGTAAAATCTTATTGACAAAAACAGGTGTTGGGCAGGTTTGGCTTTTGGGCTATAGTTTTCAAACCCCTCGTTGAGGTGCCTTTTAATCTTCCTACTGTGTGTTGGCTCTTTCGAGCAGGTTCCAGACCTTGCTTATCCCATAAAGAGAGTGCTAAGTGCTGGATGCTAAATAAACACTTGTTATATTAAGCGTATATGCAGCTCCTAACCCTTTCTCTACCACCTCCAGACCCACACCTATAACCAGTCTTCCAGCAGGGCAAACGGCTGGCACATCTTCCAGCTATGGAGAAGACATGCAGTTTCTTTGAAGCTCCTAACCCTTTCTCTACCACCTCCAGACCCACACCTATAACCAGTCTTCCAGCAGGGCAAACGGCTGGCACATCTTCCAGCTATGGAGAAGACATGCAGTTTCTTTGAAGCCTTTGGCAGTTTGTAATTGCTGGATGTTGGGAAAATTTCTTGAATTGAGATATGAATTTGCTCAGAGAATTATTATTCCCATTCCTTATAGCAGATTCTGAGGTTTTATTTTAGATCTCAAAATGTTTCTTAAATATGATTTTGTGATACCCTTGAGTGTCTTTAATGATTGTAGTAGTTTGGTATTTATGAATTCCAAAAATAGATATTGGATTATGTTTGTAAACTGGCCTGTTTGCACATTAGATTGTCTTGGATTCAGAGGTTTCACTTTTACTTGATTAAATAATGATTAAGGCTTTGATTCAGCCACGTCAGTAGGATGTTGAGTCCCCATCCCCTTGGCGGGCAAGGACTCACAGAGAAAACTACACAGCAGAGCAGAGGAGTTAGTTGGAGATTTGATGCTGGAGTTTTGATGTGGAGCCTGGGGAAGTAAAGACACGGAGAAAGAGGACACAAGGGAGTTTTGAGCTGGAGCCCAGGAAGTAAGCACACACAGGAACAGAGCAGCTGAGCCCAGAGATAATCGAGCCCCGGGGAAATAGACAGAGCTGGTCACCTGATAGGCTACAGCTGGCCTTGTGGAGAGAGCAGAGTAGCTGAGCCCAGAGAGAAACAAGCCCCGGGAAGAGAGGAACCAGGAAGCCTGAACCTGGCAGACATCGGCAGCCATCTTGCTCCAACACATGGCAACAGACTTTGGTGAGGGAAGGAACTTATGCTTTATGGCCTGGTAACTGTAAGCTTCTACCCAAATAAATACCCTTTATGAAAGCCAACAGATTTCTGGTATTTTGCATCAGCACCCCTTTTGGCTGACTAATACAATGATTTTCCAGAGTAAACTGTACTTCAAATGATTTAGATTTGAAGTAACTATAGTACTTGTAGGTGGAGAGTGGGGTCTTTAGCAAAACTGCGTAAGTAATGACAGGTCCTCACAGCCCTAGAAATGTGGGAAATGCCACTCCAAATCGCGGACATTTCTAGTGGACTACAAGTGGACCTGACAAAAGGGCTGTCCATTGTGATGGAAGGAGCACTGACCTTGGAATCAAAAGCCTGGTTTGACTCCTGGCTCTGCTACGTCAGCCAACCTTGCTTTCTGCAATGGGCTAAGCAACGGCTCTGTTCCTGGAGCTGACTAGGAATAGACAATCGTGGCATGACGCACAGGAGCCTCTGGGGCTTCCAGAGAGAATGTCCAAGCGTCCGCCATGGAAAGGACTTAGGCTTTCAGATGTGAGAAGCAAGTTCCGGTCAGAAGCGGGAGGCCGGTGGAAAGGAGTCAGAGGTCTGAGGAAGACGTTAAAAGATCATTTGGAGCTCTGTCTTGATTTGGCTAGCCACCCCAAATGAAGACCCGCATTCTTCTCGTCTTGAATTTCTTGCGTTGGATTGGTTGATAGCCTGGGTATTTCGAAGCTCCTGGCTGCACAGTCTTGGCTGAATTAAAGGCATAGCTGCAGTAAAACACAGAGATGAAGTCACTTGGATAACCGCTGAGTAAGAGACAAAGAATAACGAGCTGCTTGCAAACTCAGTGCATAAGAGTACAGCGTCGGCCTGGTCACTTAACGCTTCAGCCTGATCTTCCAAATGAATATAAAAAGTTCTGCCCTAATTTACCTCATAGAACTTTTGAGAGGATCAAAGGAGATGTGCTTATAAACTGCTCCGCAGAGTGTTTGCTTGACTCAAAGTAAATGTTCGATAACGTTAGATGTTAATACTGCCATTGGAGCTGGTAGCGAGAAAGCAGAGGGCTTTGGAAGCAAGTGTCGTGAGCTGTACACTTTGACGCACTGTGGAAGCCTGGAGCATGGCTGCTCATTTCGTGGCACTATCTCCGGATGTCTTGGTGCGTGTGCCACATGCAGCCATGTCTCTCAGCATCCGTAGTCCATGCCCGAAGCTCGGATCGCACTGCATTTGTACAAATCCTGTTGGTGTCCAGGGAACATACCAGTTGAGAGAAGGCCATTTTGTAAACGATTTTTTTCACAGGGAACATAATCCATTCCAATACCCTGTTGGTATATTGGTGATAAGTCTTCATGAAGTCAAGCTTCTTATCAAATGAAGAATTTCACCTACTTATGGGATTTAAAACCTCAGGGAGGCAACAGAGAAAAGAGACAGTGTATCTCTTTCCTACTCAGCAGAATTAAAGACCACTGATGTGCTTCTACATTAATTTGTCGTAATGATACTTGCCTTGACACACTAAAACTATGTGCATTGTTCTACTTCTACATATTACTCTTATCTGAACTGTTAATTATTATGATACTTTACATCCTGTACTTAAAATAGTATGCGAGTTTATTTTGTAACAACTTCAAGAGAAAAAAAGCTGGAAATTTTCTGTTTACAACATTGTGTGCCTCCCAGTCTGTTAGATTATGGGGGGTTGCAGGCGTGTGGAGGAGGCAAGGTGGAGAGAATGGAAAGAAAATGGACTGCAGAAATGTGGGGCGTGATTTCATTTGCTTGTTCGAGCCAAGGGCTTCCCTGATTATAGACTCCGTGCACACAACTCCTGAGTGCTGCGTCTGTGGTGTGCATTGTGGTACGCAGAGCTGGGGGCGCACAGGGTCAGGACCCGAGGCGGCCGCAGGTTGGAGTTTCAGTTCATGATTTGAGAGTCGGGTCAAGAGGGCAGCCGGGCTGGTTGCTGGGAAGTGGAGGAGGTGCTGCGATGGGGGGGGCAGGGGGGAGTGTGGGAAAGGGCCCCGGCAGTCGCCCATGGGAACACTCAAAGGCACCCCAGGGCAGCTTTTCCCAAGATGTGTTCCAAGACCTGCTCGTTCCATGGGATGTTGACTTGCAGTATATGGTGGAAGGTTTCCTGGACAAACACTGGGCCCAGGGTTTACAGGTTTCTCTGCTGTCGACCTCTCAGAGCCTAGAACATGCCCACTGGACAAGCTGATGCTGTGAAATTTGGCAGGTCACAAGTATTTCATATAGAACAGTGGATAATGTTGGGGAGGAGAGGCTGATGAGGGATCTTCTTGCCAGCGTAGGGTTTCAGAGAACATACTTGGGGGTGCTGATGTGTGTAGTGGGCACTGCAGGGACTTTTCCACTGGCCCCTCTCCATACTGCACCCAACTTTGCAGTCTGAAGGGCTTCAGACACCTGGAAAGCTTCTCCAGCTTCTCGTAAAATGCTCTTTCCCCTCCTTCCAGCCTCATCACTTGACTGTTATCTGTGGCTCTATTAATAAAATTAAGGAAATCAGTCCTTCTTAGAGGAGGGCAAGTGACAACCCATAGTTACTGAAAACAAAAACAAAAGAAAATAATGAATGGCCCTGCAGAAGACAAACAGGCTTTTTCACTCCCCTCAAAATACATACAAAGTGATGTCTAGAAGAAAGTACTGGGGGAATTTCTCTTAAACCTTAATGGTGAGTTGAGAACTGAAGGCAAAAGACGTGTTGGGGTGGCTGGAACTCAATGATCAGGCAGGCTGCGGCTTGGGCTCTCACAGCCCGCAAACCTGCGGGCTCCGCAAACCTGCGGGCTCCTCAAACCTGCAGGCTCATGCATTCTTACTCAAGGTGGAGGGCACTGCTTCCCTTCACCTGGCCAGGAGTGTAGGCACCATCCTTTACTCCTCCCAGTTTCTCACCTTCTACACCCACTCCCCTGGAGATTCTTTCTCCTCAATACTTCTCACAGCCACTGCTGTCCCCTCCACCCTCTTTCTTTGCTTTAGTCAGGGCCTCATCATCTGTGCATGGACTGGTGCAGGCTCTTCCTGGTTTTTCTGCCTGCCCCCACTCCCCCTTCCTCCCTCCCTCCCTCTCACACACACATACACGCTCCTTCCTTCCTTCCTTCCATCCTTCCAGCCATCCATCCATCCGCCTATCCATCCATCCATCTGCCTATCCATCCATCCATCTGCCCATCCGCCCATCCATCCATCCTTCCATCCATCTGCCTATCCATCCCTCCATCCCCCTTATCTGCCCATCCACCCATCCATCCATCCGTCCATCCTTCCATCCGTCCATCCTTCCATCTGTCCGTCCTTCTATTCATCCATGATCCATCCATCCGCCTATCCATCCATCCATCTATCCTTCCATCCTTCTCTCCATCCATCCATCCATCCTTCTCTCCATCCATCCACCTATCCATCTACCCATCACCCATCCACCCACCTATCCACCCACCCATCCATCCATCCATCCATCCTTCCATCCATCCATCCTTCCATCCATCCATCCATCCTTCCGCCCATCCATCCAGCTGTCCATCCGTCCTCCCCACTGCCTCCAGAAAGTTATATTTCTAAATTGTAGACTGGACTGTGTCATTCTCCGGCTTTAAACCCTTGTCTGACTCCTAGTCACTTGCTGCCCTCACACAGCACCACACACTGGGTGGCTTAAAACAACAGAAATGTGTTGAGTCTCAGTCCTGGAGGCTTCAGGTCTGCCATCAAGGTGCCCAGGGCTGCGCGTCCTCTTAAACCCGTAGGGAGAACCTCCCTTGCCCCTTGTAGCCTCAGGGTTTGCCGGCAGACCATGGCGTCCTCTGTCTCGGCTGTCACGTGTGTTCTCTCTGTGTCTCCGTCCCCTTCTGAGGATACCAGTCATATTGTACTGGGGCCATCCTAGTCCAGTTTGGCCACATCGTAATTAATGACACTTTCAAAGATCCTATTTCCAAATAGGGCCTCAATCATAGGACCAGGGCGAGGAACGTGTCGTTTGGGCACCAAGTCAGCCAGAGCTGAGGCTCCCCTGTGAGGCAGACCTGGGGTGGTGGGCCCCCCCCCCACCTGCCCCTCTGTGGTCCCACGACCTCACCCACCCAAGCCTCACCCACCACTTGAGGGGTGCATCACCCTCTTCAGCTCTCCGTGCACTTCCACACACGGTATTTTCTCTGCATGAAATGCCCTTTCAACGCCAGCCTGCTTGTACGTTTCTCTCCATTCTTTAACCCTCAGCAGAAGCACTGCTCCTTTTGAAATCCTCCCAGACTTAGCTGGGCAGCCACTCATCTGGGACCCCATCTTCCGCTGCCTTAACTTTCAGGTGTCCTGTCACTGACCTGCTCCTTTAGTAGGTGCTCTGGAGGCTGCCTGCTGCATGGCAGTCATGCATTAAGCTCTAGGAACACAGTGGTAAGCCACGCGCCACCCTGTCCTCAAGAAGTCTCCAGTACAGTGAGTAAGATGTTCTAGGTTTACTGCAGGCAGCGCTTTTTGGCCTTGGCACCACTGGCATTTGGGAGCACACATCTTTGTCGTGGTTGCTGTCCTGTGTGTTGAGGGGTGTTGGGCAGCATCCCTGGGCTCGACCCACCAGATGCCAGCAGCACTCACCCTCGCATCTGTGACAACCACCCATGGCTGGAATCCACTGCCATACACAAATAATGTGTAATATATAAGTAATAGTAAGGATAAATTGTGACGGGTGCTGTGAGTGAAAAAGGCAAGGTGGTTTGAGAGGGAATCACATGGCAGGAGGAAGTGAGTCTAGGTGGGGTCAGGAGAATCCTACCATGAAATAGCACTGAAGCTGAGCGCTGAAGGGTGAGTAGCAGTTAGCAAGGGCTTGGGGGGAGGGCGTTCCCCTTTTAGTCGTGAATTACATGAAGGTAAGAACTGTGTCTAATTTGTCTTCCTGTAATTAGCTGAGTGCCTGACACTTTTAATTAGGGAGTTATTACTCCGTCCATTTAATTAGGGAGAAAAAGAAAGAATGGAATGGATTAGAAGCTCTATGGATTTTGTTACTGTTTGCATCTGATCAATGGATATTATCAATGCTTACAGAACAGTTTGTACTTTGGAAGCATGAAGATGACAACTATTAAAATTAAATTCTATGTTTTAAAAGTGGTCACAAACATGCTTTTCAGAAAATGTTTGTCAAAAATTAGCAATTCTGATTAAATCAAATGGCGAAATGTCAAATGGGAGGAAAAATGAAAAAAAAAAAAAAAAAGTTGGTAGAATCCAAGACACAATTACAATGATGGTAAGATATGAAGAATGACGATTAAATCATTTGGGGCTAGAACTGCCTGCAGTAAATTCTGCTCTATGTCGTTTTACCGTTGCTAATACTGCTATCATATTTATGGAGTAAGAGATTAGTGTATGATGTATTCAAGGCCTGTTCACTTGTGAATAGTTGATATTAGTTTGCAAAAGAGCCCTTATTAGGCTAAAATAGGTATTGGGGAGCCCAGGAAGGGGCAGTGGGATTGGGCGCTGAGGCAAGGGCAGGCCTGAGGACGTGCTGGGTGGCAGTGATCAAACCAGAGGCTGTAGCGAAGGGGGTGGGAGGGAAGAGCCCGAGGTCTGGGCCGCTGGTCTCTGCTGTGCATCAGGCAGCCTTGAGCGTCGTTCAAGAAATAAAAACAGCAAACGGTTCTCGAGCATCATCAAGTGCCCTCCACTGCTCTACTACCTTCACCTGTAAGTGACTAATTTACGGCTTCATGGGTCCTATTTTACAGACTAGGAACTGAGGTACAGGGAAAATAAGTCAGCCGCCCAGCTGGTAAAGGGTAAAGCCGGAATTTGAATCCAGGCACTTGACAGTGACGTGACAGGCGTGGCCTGAAGGGCATTTAAATGTGCTGGTGGGTTTAGTGCTCAGTGACGGGCAATGGCAGGTCAGAGGGCATCCTGGCAGCTGCGCGCCACGCTCCTGGGACCAGGACGAGCTGCAGAGGGCCACGCGTGGACGTCCGAGCCGCCGTTGGAAGCAGGCGGCTCTGGCAGGGCGGCTCGTGTCGACTTCCCGCCCGCGGCGTGCTCGCCGACGCCAGGGCGCCGGGCTGTGAGGAGTGCAGGTCGGCCAGGAACATGGCTGCTGCAGCGCTCGCCTCGTGCCGACTGCAGGGCGGGCAGCTTCTTGGCGCGGTGTCCTGTCACCGGCGCGGCAGGAAGGCCGGGCCCCGGGCGTCCAGGCCTGCTCGTTGCTGCTCAGCAGCAGGGCAGGCGCCGGTGGGCGGGCGGCGCAGCGAGCGGGAAACCGTCTGCAGAGGGACAGCCCAGGCCTGGGCGTGCGGGCCGGAAGGCCTGTAACTGGCCGCGGTTTCCCCCTGCCCGTGGCTCCCAGCAGAGGGCACAGTGTCGCTTCTGTCAGGGCGACCAGCCCCCTCAGCTACGCACAGCCGAAGGGCAGCTCCTTGGCTGCGCGGCTGGGGAGGGCAGCTGTGTGCGGCGGAAGATCACACGCCAGGCCGCGAACCCGCCGCCCCAGCTCCCCGCCCTCCCCCGCGCCTCAGCGAGGCAGGAAGCAGAAGTCGGCGCTGCTCTCCTCCTTTTACGGTGCCGTGTTCACGTCTTCACGTCCTCCCGCTCTGTCAGGCGCTCGCCGCTCTTCCCCACTCTTAACGCCTTTTTGTTCTAGTCACACGGAGAGAGCCTTGCCACAGTGAAGTACGCCACGCGTGGCTTCTGCGCCTGAGCCACGCCTCTGTACAAGGGCGCCCTGCACTTCACGGCGAATGGCCCGGGAGAGTGGCGGTGCAGGGGCGCCGGCCCTGGGTCCCGGTGAAAACTGCCCGAGAGCAGCCTGCCGCAGCCCGTCGGAGCAGAATCCCAAAGTTCTTCAGGAACTTTATTGCTATCTAGGATAGCAAAAAAATAAAAAATTAAGAATTATGGAACGTTTCGGGGAAAGTAAAATAAATCTAGTCTGTGAAAATGATCATTCTTAAATTATCTTTTGTGTTTAGAGGTTGTGCGTTTATTTTATTTCTTTGCATATTTGCTTTGTTGTATGTAATTGAGAAAGATACAATAGTAGAGGTTTTTGTTTTATACTATTTGTGCTTATCCAGTAAAAATACTGACTATCTAGAATTAACTACTTTCAAGGCATATTTTGAGTTCTTACTGCTTTTGAACTCCAAAGAAATCAAGCTGTCTGCTTTACCTGACAGTGTAAGATTCTTTAACTCTGGGTAGCATCAGATGGTAAGTGTGAAATATTGGCAGCCCATAAGTATATTTTAGTGAGTGACTCTAGCAAATGTAAATAAAATGACAGGTTTTGATGAAATGAACTATTCAACTGTTGGTGGGATTCTTTGCTGCTGCTGATGTCTTCAAGACAAACATCTGGATAGTTCCACAATTCGAAATGTTAACAGAGCTGCTGCTGCCTGTGAGGAAGAGTACTTGGATGAAAGGCTTTTCTTTTTTATGATTATTTAGGACTTGTGTAGAAATAAATATTGAATGTTTCAAAATTTAGATAAAAATGGAAAGGTTAGGAAATGGCCAGATCTTCATAATGCATCTCTATCATTCTGTTACTGAAATTTTCTATAGATTGGGTTCTAAAATAGCTACATATTTCCTCATTCTCAAAATCTAGAAGACATCTTTCAAAATAGAAATTAAGAGTGTAGGCAAATAATGAAACTTTTTGCTGAGGCCTCCAGAATTCATTCATTTCATAAATATTTATTTAACACCAACTATGATACATCAATAAATACAATAACGATTACTACCCTAGCAGAGGGAATCACACAATAAACAATAAACAAAATTAACAAATGATACAGTATGTTAGAAGGTGGAAAAAAATAAAAAATGAAGCAGGGTAGGAGAAGAGGTTCTACCAAATAGCGTGGGCAGGTTAGTCCAAACTGACGAGGTGAGCTAGAGCCGAGATTTGAGGATGGGAGAGCACTTTGCCAGCAGCTCTCGGGAAGAGCCTCCAGCAGAGCACAGCTGGGGCAGATGCCCTCAGCCTGGAGTGAGCACAAGGGCACCTGAGGGCAAGGACGCCAGTCGTGTGGAGCTCTGCAAACCACGTTAAGGGCCTGAGAGTTTACTCTGAGCGGAACAAGGAGCTATCGGAGAATTTCAAGCAGACGAGAGACAGGAACGGACCTGGATTTTAAATGGATCTCTTGGGTCCTGGTTGAAAATAAAGACGGTACTGGGGATGAGTCTGGGAGCTGGGAGGGTAGGTGGAGGCGCCTGCTGCAGTCGGGTTCGAGCTGTGGAAGCTTAGCCAGAGAAGTAGCAGTGGAGGTGGTGACAGGTGCGCAGTATCCGGAAATACGTTGACGTGGCACCAACAGGATTTCCTGATGGATGGGAGGTGAGGGGTGTGAGAGAGGGAGGATGTAGGATGCTTGCAAGGTATGGGGCCTGAGCTAATTGAGCTGGAGAAGACGGTAAAGGCACTTCGTTGGGTGAGAGTTGGGGAAGCAGGGTTCAGATTTGGGTATGTTGTGTGAGGAGGAGGAGCTGCTGGATGTTCCGGTGGAGATGCTAAGTGGGTGATGGAATGTATCGGTCTACCGTTCGGGCGACAGCCTGTGGTGGAGATACTGGAGATGTAAGTGTGGGAATCACAGCAGAGAGACAGCCGGAACTAGGTGAGATCATGCAGGAAGCGGGAGTGCATGTGGGAGAGATGAGAGCCAAGCCCTAAGCCCAGGCCACTTCACCTTTAGAGAACTTTAAAAATGATTTCTTCCCTTGTGAAGGATAAGAACTCAAGATTTCTTTTATTTTTTTCTTCATTAAGAAAGGGATATAGATTTTTAAAAATTCGTATAGTATCTTTACTTGATGACTTTCATAGATTTTTCTCTTTTATATATAAGTAATCCATAATCATATTTGCATTATAAAAGATTTAAATGACTGTAGCAGTTTCACATTGTTTATAAATTCCAAAAATAGATATTGGATTATGTTTGTAAACTGGTCTGTTCCTCTGGGTGTATTATATTATACTGGATTCAGAGGTGTCACTTTTACTTGATTAAATTATGATTTGGGCTTTGATTGGGCCACATCAGTAGGACATTGAGTCCTCGCCCCCTTGGTGGGCAGGGACTCACAGAGAAAAGACATGGCAGAGAACAGAGTTTGGCGTTTTGAATGCTGGGGCCCTGGGGTAAAAATACACAGAGAAGCAGATACGTGAGCAAAGAGAGAAGGCTCTATTCGACATGGCAGAGGCCCTGGGAAAAGAGACGAGCTGTTTGCCTGACAATTTACAGCTGGCCTTGTGGAGAGAGCAGAGCAGCAGAGCCCAGAAGAAACAAGCCCGGGAGAGATACTAGCCTTATCCCAGCCTACAGTTGATATTGGAAGAAGCTGGGACCATGGAGCCTTAAGAGGAAGAGGAAGCCTGAGCCCTGGCAGACGTCGGCAGCCATCTTGTGTCAACACTTGGCAACAGACTTTGGTGAGGGAAGTAACTTACGCTTTAAGGCCTGGTAACTGTAAGCTTCTACCCCAAATAAATACCCTTTATAAAAGCCAACAGATTTCTGGT
>JAQZBX010045268.1:0-21100 GCA_029593785.1 Cabassous unicinctus
TTGTGTTAAGTGCTAGAGAGGAAAAGTATGCTGTGTAACAAGAGAGTGTAATGATGGGGCTTAACCTCATGGGGAGATGGGAAGATGGATGGAGGGTTGGGGAAGTCTTTATGAGGACATGTTATTTAAGCTGAATCAGGAAGACTGAGTAGGAGTTGGCTGGCCTGGGAATTGGGACTAGAGGAGGGAAGAGTGAACTCTAGGCAGAAGGCACTGTGTTGGTGAAGACTCTGATTTGGAAAGGGACCTGAAAGAGGGACCACATGGTTGAGTTACACTGAACAAGAGAGTAGTGGCAATAGGTTGGCTTGTGAAGTTAGAGGGATGGGCAGACCTCCTCTAGGCCCCAGGGAGGGCTTGGATTTTAGCCTGAAGTCTTGGAGGGGTTGTCAACATTCACTTCCTTATACCACATTCACTCCTCATCCCACCACAACCTGGCTCCCATCCTAGTGAAAGTCCTCTTTCTAAGGTCACTAATGAATTCTGCTAAATTCAGTGGACTTTTTTTGTAATATAGGTCACCTTCATTTCATTCAACAGCTATTTATGGAACACTGCTCTAGGATTTGGAGATACAGCCTCCTGGCACCAGTTAACCCTGTTGACTGATCTTAAATTATTCTCTTGTCTTCTGACTTCTATGAATTCCTCCTATTTCTCTGGTTGCTTTTATCTTGACCCCTTTTCAAACTTTTCTTCTGTCCACTTCTTAAATGTTGGTGTTCTTAAGAGATCTATCCTAGGGCCTGACATCTCTGTATTTAAAGTCTATTTTGTCTGACATTGTATTGCTACTCCAGCTCTATTTTGACTACTGTTTACGTGGAATATCTTTTTCCAAACTTTTACTTTCAGTCTATTTTTGTCCTTGTGTATAAGGTGAGTCTCTCGTAGACAGCATATAGGTTTTTTTTAATCCATTCTGCCAGGCTTTTGATTGGGGAGTTCAATTCATTAATATTTAACATTATTACTGTAAAGGCATTACTTACTTTGTCCATTATATCTTTTAGCTTTCCATTGACCTATCTTACTATTATTGTCTTTTTACTCTTTTTGTTACCCTCACTAATAATCTTCATTTCTACGCTCTTCTCCAGGCCTCTCTTTTCTGTCTTTTCCTTTCAGGTTGCAGCACTCTCTTTGGTTTCTCTTGTAAATCTGGTGTCTTGATGACATACTCTTTTAGTTTTTGTATATCTGTGGAGACTTTAAAGTTACCCTCAGTTTTGAAGGACAGTTGTGTCAGATAAAGAATTCCTGGCTGGCAGTTTTTCTGTTTCAGAACCTTTAATGTATCATACCATTGCCTTCTCAACTCCATGGTTTCTGATGAGAAATCAGTACTTAGTCTTATTGAGCATCCCTTGTATGTGAGGAATTGTTTTTCTCTTGCTGCTTTCAAAATTCTCTCTTTATCTCTGGCATTTGACATTCTGAATAGTAGGTGTCTTGGAGTAGGTCTATTTGGATTTATTCTGTTTGGGGTACATTGTCTTCCTTGGATATTGATATTTATGTCTTTCATAAGGGTTGGGAAATTTTTGGTCATTATTTCCTCAAGTATTTTTTCTGTCCCTTTTCCATTCACTTCTCCTTCTGGGACACCTATAATGCATATGTTTATGCATTTCACATTGCTATTCAAATTCCTGAGACCCTGTTCCATTTTTCCCACTCTTTTCTCTTTCTGTTCTCCTGTCTTTTCAAATTCAGTTGCGCTGTCCTCCAACTCACTTATTCTGTCCTCAACCAATTCAAATCTGCTACTATATGCCTTCAATGTAATTTTTTTTCTAGGTACCAGAGGCCTAGGATCGAACCTAGGACCTCATATGTGGGAAGCTCAACCACTAAGCCACATCGGCTCCCCTGAGTTGATTTTTTCATTTGTTTTGCTTGTTGTTTATTTTTGTTTTTTAGGAGGCACTGGGGACTGAACCCAGCACCTCCCATGTGGGAAGCAGGTGCTCAACAACTTGAACCTCATCTGCTTCCTTCCAATGTATTTTTAATCTCTTCCATTTTGTCTTTCCTATAAGATCTGTTACTTTTCTCTGCAAACTTTCAAATTCTTCTTTGGGTTCAACCAGTGTCTTCTTAATATTCCTAATCTCTTTAGCCATCTCATTGAATTTATTAAGGGAATTTGTTTGGGTATCTGTGATTAGTTGTCTCAAATCCTGTGTTTCATCTGGAGGTTTAATTTTTTCCTTTGGCTGGGCCATATCTTCCTGTTTCTTAGTATGGCTTGTAATTTTTTGCTGGTGTCTTGGCATTTGATTTTTTTATGTGTTTATACTGTGCTCAGTTTCTCTCTTTAGCCTATGGCTTTCTTATTCATTGGCTTTTTGCTCCATGAAGGTTAGTCTGTTCTGTTTGTTTTTTATTTGCCTTTGTATATTTTTAATACTTCTTTTGTTTTCTCTCACTGCTATTTCTTGAAGGGTTAATCTTGGTAGAAGTGTTCCCCTGGAGACAACCTTCCCAGGTCTGGTTTCCCAGTCAAAACAGGCTCAGGGGACCTATGAAGGGAGTGTAGGTAGATTCCAATGTGTTCTAGAGAAGAGACCCTAAAGGCCTCCAATCTTCTCTTTGATGTCACCCCAGTCTAGGCTTTCATGAAGTACCCAGCCAGTTGCACTCTATCCAGTTGTTCCCTGCTGCCCTAAGGTTATTCTGTGCCTTTAATTCTCAGCTGACTTAGCTCCTGGTGGGGCTGTGGTTGAGCAGAGGTTGCCAGCCTACCTGGGATGAAACTGTTGCACAGCTCCCTGCCCCTGAGATCTGAGTTCTCTGATCAACTGCCACTCCCTGAGCTGGGTACCTCCCCTTCCCCAGGTGGGCAAGTGACTTTGCCTGTACTGTCTTGTGAGAGAGTGATCAGATGGCTCGTGGTTCCTCTCCTTCCTGGGGCACCTTGGGAATGACAGTGTAGCAGCTGTTCAAGGTAGGCAGGGTGAATCTGCCTGCATTGCCCCAGAGAGTGTACACTTCCTCTCTGTCCAGGGGTACATTGGGGCCAAGTGTGCTGCGTCCCCTCCCCCCTTTTTTAAGGCACTGGGGCCAGGGATTGAACCTGAGACCTTGTATGGAGGAAGCCAGGACTCAAACATCAGCTCCTCTAAGTTGGTTTTTTCATTTGTTTGCTTGTTGTTTGTTTTTTGTTTTGTTTTTAGGAGGCACTGGGAACCAAACCTGGGACCTCCCATGTGGGAAGCAAGCACTCAACCCCTTGTGCCATATCTGCTCCCCTGAAGCAACCCTTTTAAGGTAACAGGGTGAATCTGCCTGCCCTGTCTGTGAGAGAGTACACGCTTCCTCCCTCTCCAGGGGCACAGACTGCAGCAGCCCTTCAAGGTGGATGGGGTGAATTTGCCCCTACTGCCCATGAGAGAGTGAGCACTTCCCCTCCTTCCAGGGGACCATGGGCCCAGTGTGGATCTGCCTGCTCTGTTCTGAGAAAGAGTTCAAACTGCACCCAGTCTCCATTCCTGCTGGGTGTGGGGGCCTAAGCAATGACTTTCCAAACTGGGCACACTGGGTCTGATCCCTACTGCCCTGGGGGACAGTGTTTTTCAGTCACCCCTGCTTCCACTCTGGGGGTGCAGACGGCACAAAAGCTACTGGCTTCTTGGTGGCTTGGGCAGGCTTAAACCTCAGCTGTGCTCAAGATTGGAATCCAGGTAGCCGAATTTGCCAATCTACAACTGTTGTTGGTGCCAGGCCACTTCCCCTCCCCTGCTTTTGGGAAAGAGAGCTTCTGCTCCCAGTTGGGGAGTGGATTCGGAGGTGGCCAGCCTCACCAGTGGGGGTTGGGCAACCACCTCTGCAACGTGGAGGAATCTACTCAGGAATCTTCACCATGGATGGTCAGTCTGCTCTTCCTGTTCTTCCCTGGATAGTGCACTATGTTCTTCTGGTCTCCAGGGTCCCCCAAACAGTTATTAGCCAGACAGATGCTGGCTAATTATTAGTTGACCAGTGGGACGGGCTGATTGTCAGAGCTTCCTACTCTGTCGCCATCTTGGGTCTTCTCCCTTATCTCTGTACTGAACTTATTTTACTTCCTCAAATTCTCTCACTTCCTCTGTCTAGAATGCTTTTCCTTCCCACACTTTCACCTCCCTTGTGAACTCCTTCTTATCCTCCAGGTTTCTGCTTCATTGTCCCCTCCACCAGGAAGTGGTTTCCGGGAGTGGATTTATTAACTGCCAAGGCTTCAAAAAGCATATATATTCTCTTGACTCCCAACTGTGGATACAAAGTCTCAGTTTTACTTCTGAGCTCTGGACACACACATCCACACGAATGTCCTTTTGATAACTAAAATCTAACATGCCCAAAACGGAGCTTGTTACCTTCCTTCCAAACCTGCTCTGTTTCCAAGGTTCCCTATGTCTGCGAATTATACCACCATTGGCTTATTTGCCCAAGCCACAGTGTCACCTTTATCCCTGCCTTCTGATCCCCCCACCTATCCCATTACCAAGTCCTCTTGCTCCTAAATATCTTCAAACTATTTCCTCTTTTCTGCATACCCACTGCCATTCATTACCTTAGTTGAGGCCATGATCATCACTCACCTGGCTGCATTTTAGAATAGCTTCTAGCTGATTCCTTCCTCTAGCATTACTCCCTTCCAATACATTGTCTATACTGCGGTCAAAGACACCTTTGAAAAAATGCAAAATTTCCCCTCCCCTGTTTAAAATCCTGTATTGGCTTCTCAATGACCTTAGAATCAATATCCAACTCTTTGAAGTAACATACAAGGCCCTGCATGAGCTGTCTGCTTCCTATCACTCTAGCATCCTCTTTTATCACTTTTCTCTCTGCTGCCCAGCTTAAACTTCATTTAGTTCTTCAAATTCTCCTCCTGCTGGTCCTTGCACATGTGTTCCCTCTATCCTGAACACTTAATACTTGATCGCATCCACTTCATTTATTAATTCCTACTTATCCTTCAGGTCTCTGGTTAAATGCCACTTCCAGCAGGCAATCTTCTCTGACTCCCCTCCCCAAATGTTGATGAGATGTCCCTTTTATGAGCTCTGAAAGGATGCTTACCTCCTTTATCAAAGCAATTACTAACAGGTATAGTAATTAACTTGTTTATTATCAACCTGGCTGTAAACTCCATCAAGACAAAGACTATATCTGTCTTGTTCACTATTGCATCCTCAGCCTCCAGCCGAGCACCTGGCCCTTGGCAATGTTTACCAATATTTGTTGTTTGACTAGCTGAACACATGTATCCATGTTCTTTAGGAGCTGGGGCTCATTTGGAGGGTGAGCTGGGGTGGAAGAATGTTTAAAGTCCCATTTGTGGTCTCTTACTGTTTTTAAAGCTCACTTGTGGTCTCTGATTGTTTTTAAGCCCTGGAGAACTAGAACTAATGGACTTAGTTTGCTCTAGATGCACCCAAACCAAAACATTTGCATGGATCAGCAAAGGGGAACCACATCAAAGCAGGAGGAAGATGGTACCAGCTGACAGAAGCACCAAAGGCAGGGATGGTGGGGTGGAAGTATAGTCAGTGGTGAGCTGCCCGTGGTGGGGCTGGCTTAGCTCTTGATTTATAATGACTCTAACTTAAGTGGGTTGGGTTTTTTCTAGGAGCACAATGGTAAAGTCAGGGAGGTTAGAAGGAAATTCCCAGATACTCTTAAAGGGATGTTCTCAAAGTGTGGTCCAGGTTCCCTGGTAGTCTACACAGCTGGTCTCCTGCAGGGTGAATGCTAATGAAGTACCAGTGCTTAAGCTGTTTTTGCTGATGTGCATTTGTTCTGTACTTATGACAGCCTCATCTGATGTCTCAATTTAAATCAGGGCCATTCTTCTCATGAATTTTCTAGTTCATTCTGGATGGTGAGCAGCAGCCACAAAGGTAGGCTTCTTTTGTCTCACTGAAGAAGATTGTAGGTGCGGGAGTTTGAGAACCACCGTTGTAAGGGTGACTTGGCCAACAAAAGAAGAGAAGCTGGGAAATCGTCCCAGGGTCTCTCCCTCTCTCTCTCTGTTCCCCTGCAGCCATTCTTCATGGGGCTGGCTGGCTGCTAGTCTCTAGCTTTCAGCTGCCTGGAGTGAAAATTGTGGGAGGAGAATTGGAATTAGCCAGATAGTGTGCCTTTGTCTGCGGCTGCCACAACGCACCCCCCATTAGGTCAGCAGGGAATCCTGCTGATGATAGTTCTGCTGATGAGGATAAATGAGCCCGTAGGCCCCTCGGGGCAATGTGGATTTGATTCTGTAATACAGAAGTGGAGATTCCAGAAGTGGTCAAGTTACTGTTTTCTCTTTTTAATCCAATCACTCAGTTATCAAGCATGTTTTAAGGAATTCCAATGTCCTTGGCACAGTGCTAAACTCTGAGCTAACACTGGCAAAGAAAACAGACTCAGTTCTCACCCCATGGAGCTTACAATCTAGTAGGGAAAGTGGACATTAAACAGATAAAGACTCAAACACTTAATTACAAATCATGGGATGTGCTATATAGTAAAATAACAAGGTACTCTCAGAAGAAGTGGGGCAAAGCCATTTAGATTGAGGGACCAGGGAAGGTTTATCTGAGGAAAGCAAAGAGTGTAGGAAAGGGCATTTCAGACATAAGAAACATGTGCAAAATCCCTCTGACAGGAAAAAGCTTCAGTAAACCAGAGAAAGGTCAAGGTAGCTGTAATAAAGCTAGCCAGAGGGATAGGATGGGCAAAGTGAAGTGAGTGATGGGCCAGAGTCAGATGATGCTTTATCCTAAGAACAATGGGCAGCTGACAGATGTTTTAAACAAGATAATAATATATTTTAAAAAGATTACATCAGAATTTTTGTGAAAATAAATAGGTGGCAAGAATAAAAGCAGGGAATAAAAAGGGAAGAAAGAAGTACTGATCCATGTTACAACAGAGATGAATCTGAAAACATGATGCTAAGTGAAAGAAGCCAGACCCAAAAGGCCACATTGTGTATGACTGTATTTATATGGAATGTCCAGCATAGGAAACCCACAGGGGCAGAATGCAGATTAGTGGCTACCAAGGCCTGGGGGGAGGAGGGAGTAGGGGGTGACAGCTTCAGGGGTATGGGGCTTCCTTCTGGGGTGATGAAAATGTTCTAGATCTAGATAGTAGTAGTGGTTGCACAGCACTGTGAATGTGTTATACGACACTGAACTGTCTGTTTTAAAATGGTTAAAGTGGAGAATTTTATGTTATGAGTATTTTACCACAATAAAAACAATGTCCCCAATCTTTTTAAAGGAGTGAAAGCAAGGAGATCAGTTAGGAGCCTATTGCCATTGTCTCTGTGAGAGCTAAGGGTAGCTTGGACTGGGATGGTGGAAGTGGGCATGGAGAGAAGTGAATGGTTTAGAGATATGTTTAGGAGATAGAACTAAGAGTATTTGATTATGGATTGGTGGTGGGGGATGATGCAGAGAGAGAGGCTTAAAGGATTACTTCCAGTTTCTGGCATGAGCAACTAATTGGGCTGGAGGGGGAAGACTGGGAAGAACAGGAGTAGAGAGTGGTGGGGGAGGGCAGCCTGGCTCATATTTGGACATGTCAGGTGTGAGATGCTGTTAGACAGCTAAGGGAGATGTTCAGCAGGCAGTAGATCTGGGAGCCTGGTGTTCAGGAAAGTTATCTGAGTTTGAGCTGTGTGTCTGGGAGCTGAGGGTGTGAAGCTGGAGTTTCCAGTGGTGAGGACAGGTGCAGTCACCCAGAGAGAGGCTATGGTGGTGAGAAGGTTGGCAGAGGGGGAAGGAGAGGCCACAGAGGATAGTGGCAAGAATGTCAAGAGAGGGACGCTGATGTGGCTCAAGTAATTGAGCTCCCACCTACCACATGGGAGGTCCCTGGTTCAGTTCCCAGTGCCTCCTAAAGAAAACAGTGAGCTGGCGCAACGGCAGCCATGGCAAGTTGATGAAACAAGATGATGCAACAAGAGACACGAAGAAAAAACATAAGAGACACAACAAAGCAGGGAGCGGAGGTTCCTGGTGCCTCCTAAAGAAGACGAGCAAGACAGCAAGCTGATGCGGTGGGCAGGCATGGCAAGCTGGCCAGCTGATGCAACAAGGTGATGCAACAAGAGACACAAGAAGAAAAACATAATGAAAGACACAACAAAAAGCAGGGAATGGAGGTGACTTTAGTGATTAGGTACCTTCCTCCCACATCAGAGGTCCCCGGTTCGGTTCCTGGTGCCTCCTAAAGAAACAAGGAAGTCAAACAGAAACAGCAAGTGCAAACAACAAGGGAGTGGGGAGAAATAAATAAATAAATAAAATAAATCTTAAAACAAAATAAAACAGAACAAAAAAGAATGTCAAGAGAAGAGAGAGCAGGGATGCTGAATTTGGAGGAAGATGGAAGCATCTGGAACATGCTATGGGTTTCTGAGTAGTAATTATTAATAACAGCAGCAATTTACCTTTAAGTACTCACTGTGTACCACACACTGGACTAAATGCTTTACTTGAGTTTTCTCAATTAATTATCACAAGAACTCTATAAGATTGCTATTATTAACATCCCCATTTTACATATGAGGATGCTAGTCATAATGGATTTGAACTTGCCCAGGGACACAGAGTTAGTGAGCAGTGGAGCCAGGCCTCACCCCTGGTTCTCTCTGACTCCACCCCAGGGGCTCTACACCTTAACGCTGCCTTCACAGCCGTGAGTGTCGGTCTATCTGGGCAAGGATGGATACGCTTTAAACTTGCTGATGGAACATCAGAGCTAGATTGAGAGGTCTCAACTTACTGGCAAATAAACATGAAACAGCTTTGTTTTTCCAATAACTCTGTAACCGTTGGCCAATTTGATGTAATTATGAATTCCAAAAATATAAGTAGATCATGCTTGTAAACTGATCTGCTAATCTGGGCATGATTAGATTATGATTAGGGCGTTGAGCCCCACCCCTTGGTGGGTGGGGAATCGAATATAAAACGCAAGGCAAAGGACAGATGGAGCAGGTTTTGAGAAGCCGTTTTTGAGAAGCAGTTTTGATGTTGGAAAGAAGGCCCCAGGAGAAGAGAAGCGAGCCATTTGCCTGATAGTCTACAGCTGACCTTGTGAAGGAACCAAAGGAGCTAAGCCCGGAGAGAAATGCAGCCCCGGGAAGAGGGGAACGCAAGAAGCCTGAACCCTGGCAAACGTCGGCAGCTGTCCTGCTCCAACATGTGGCAATGAACTTTGGTGAGAAGAAACTAAACGCTTTATGGCCTGGTATCTGTGGACTTCTACCCAAAATAAATACCCTTTGTAAAGACCAACCTATTTTTGGTATTTCACATTAGCACCCCTTTGGCTGACTAATACAAACTCTTACCAGCTGGGCTATGTCAACCATGAACCCCTGCTTTCCTACTTGAGGCAGCAAGTTCCCTTAGCAACTTCTCAGTTGAATTCCATGATTTTCCACTCATTTCTGTTTATTAAAACAGCCTCATTCTGTTTACTAGAATTACTCCCATTCATTTTGCAATTTCAACATCAACTTCAGATTCCATTAAAGCTCTTCGCCTTCTAGCCGGCACTGGTTATGTTTGTAACCCAGTGGTTTGGAGGTAGGGGTGTGGTCTGCCTTCTCATATGCCCTCCCTTCATGCTTTTCTCTCTGCAGTGATGATTGGGTGGGGTAGAGGAGGGGAGAGGATCTTCCTACATGGATGCCAGTCGGTAGCTTGCTTGCCTCCTTTAGGAAGTTGTCACACTGGTGTGGCTTGTTGACCATGAGTTTGGAATGGGCGAGAGGAAGCTCCAACCAGCCCCAAGGGCCTGTTGATGGGGGGCCTCAGCAGCTTCTTAGGTGTTTGTGGTCCCCTGTGAGTCTGTACCACATCTTCCTGACATTCCTCAGCTGATGTCCCCCGTCTAGGCCCGTGACTCCATAGTGTCAGGTGAGCCTACAGCCCCAAGTTCTATGCTCCATGGCCTTGTTGCTGGGCCTGTGGGCAGAGGTAGATCCATCCTTTGTCCCTCTGGAAACTGGCACACTCAGTCAGCCATCTCTCCTCAGTTCTTGCTACCTTGGCGGTTGTGAAGCCCCAGGACTAATCAGCCAACCAACCAAAATGCCAGTCTCCCTTTCTTTCAGACACCTCCATACTTGATGAGTGGGTCTCTGGGTGCACCTCCTTCCTCAGCCTTGGGTGATGCCTCTGTCTTGTAATAGGCAGCCTCTCTGAGTTCCCCTGCCCTCTTTTTTTATCTCTTCATGGTGAGCTGCAAGTCAGCTCTACTGTTCTGTCCCCGGGCACTTCTCTGAATCCAGCCTCGGAAAATGTAGAACCTTCTTTTTCAATGGGATTGCTCTATGTCTGCTGTCAACTCTGTAACCTGCAAAGGTTGGAGAAAATTCTAGTTGGTGCCTCACACCAGCTGATTCCAGGGGATTCTATTGTTTTCAGACAACTGGCTGCTAAAAAGTATAAGTGATTTAAAACTTTTTTTACTCCAGAACACTCATCAAAGAGTGGAAAGGGCCTAGGATGAGCCCCTTTGGACTGGCATAGAGGGGAGTATGGGGACACAACTCTGGACTTTCTACCTTTTGACGTTCTTTTCCTCAGAGATGGGGGAATGAACAGGGGTGGCTAACACTCTGGATATCAGGGGCTCCTGGGAGCAGTGAGCAGGGGTCTGGGGCCTCGTTTCTTTAGTCACCCAGAACAAGGTAAAAGAATGTGTCAATTCCTCTGATACAAAATCCATAGGTATATAGCCAAAGCACTTGTCTGAATGTAAGCTTATTTGATCCTCACACGGATACAACAAGGGAGGCAGGGCATTTTACAAATAGTGAAGATCAGTGTGGTTCAGTGAACTACCAGTGGTCACCCAGGAAGTAAACGGCATTGACTTCTGACTCTACACCTGACACTGCTTGCTGCCTTTCTGAGGAAGGGAGGAGGTGAGAGGAAAGGAAGATCAGTGGGGGAAGAAACTGTGTGTGTGTGTGTGTGTGTGTGCGGGTTGTGAGCATACATGTTGGGTGTGTGTGTGTTGTCGTTGCAGTAGCTAGGCCTCTGGGAATTAGGCTCAGGACTCCTTATGGAGTTAATAACTTAGAAGCTACCCTCAAAATACCAGCAAGTGTTAAAAGCAATGACCAAAGTATCTGGTTTAAATTCTGGCTCCATCCCTTCCTAGTTGTGTGACCTTAGGTAAGTTATTTTAGCCTCTCTTAGCTTCAGTTTCCTCATTGCTGAAATGGTACCATCCTCTTAAAGTTTTGTGAGGATTAAATTAGTTAATTCATGTAAGTGCTCAATTAATGTTAGTTAGTAGTAGTATTAGTGTTATTATTAGTAGTAGTAGCAGTGGTAATAGTCCCAGACAAGTTAACACTCTCAATAATTAAGCTATTATTAATAAATTTTCTTTATATGTTTACATCGACACTATACGGTTGTTATTGAAGCTACAAAAAGCTTCAAGACAGTATCTGGCCTCTATTTTCAAACAAGAATTAGTACATGTAAAATGCTAAGCTATAGAAAAGCACCAAAGTTTTGATCAGTAGAAGCTATTTAGGGACCTATGTGTATGTTTTTAATAAAATATTAATTTAAAAATGTTGCTGCAAATCTTATACTAATAAGACAAAGATCATAGATGCTAAGATCATAAAAGCCAGACTGAAATCCAGCCACCCTGAAAGTGGCTCTGCAACTCCTCCTGAGTTGTACTTCTTCAGTATGAAGCAGGTACAGATGTGGACCTGCTCTGCAGATTACATACCAGGAAACATTGTAAAATAGCACCGTATCTTTAAAAACTCTTGTATTTGCAGCCCGCTCTCTCTCTCTGTCCCACATTTAATTTGAGGCAGAGATTGGACTCCTCTCACTCCCCAGTCCTACCATTGGAAGTTATATTTATGGGTACACTATGACATATCTGATGAAATGGAAAACTTGCAATAGGAACTATGTGTCAAAATTGTGCTAAGTCCAGCTATATAATCATAACAGGCGAATCAACAAAACCATAGAGAGCTTCACTGTTTTCTAGGAGGCACCACCTGTGTGGCTGGATATTCAATTAAAGTCCATTATTCAACCTTGGGCACATACTTTTTTTCAGATAAGTTTAAAAATCTTTTACATGATCATAAAATAGCTTTCCTTTCCTAAGCTCAGAAAGTTTAACAACAAACTGCTTCTAGGTTATTCTTTCTACCACTGTGCTGGATCCCAACGTCCATACCCACTTCTGATATTAACACCTCAAAATTCCTTGGGCAAACCACAACCTGCTCTAGTCCGTGTGCTCAGCTGAGGCGCCCCAGTTCTCACCTTGATCAGATCAACCAGCCAATCAATCAGAGAGTCCATTCCTCAAGTCACAGTGATTGATTCAATAATGTATAAATGTTCCAAGCCAGGCCAATGAGACTCAGTGTGGGGGCTTTTTCTGTAAGTACTGGGAAAGGCACTCTTTCCACTATAGTGGCCAAGCGGTAGACTGTAAGATTGTTAAGTCTAGAGATGCTGGTGATTATCTTGATGGGTCTGCCTGCCTGAAAATAAGATCAACATAGAGAAAAGCTGAGCTGGGGTGGGAGTGGAGAAGGAGGGAGGGAGGGAGGGAGAGAGAGAGAGAGAGCAAGAGAGAGAGCGATATTACTGATAGAGAGTGTACAGTGGTGGGAACACTTGGATCCAACCATGATAGAAGAAATGTATAACACTCTTAGACATCCACTGGATTTTGATTTTTTATTTTCAGAGGTTAGGCAAACCTATTCCTGGGATATATCGCAGTTTGTCATGATGCATAAACTTTTTTTATGATGCTGGATTTGCTTTGCTAGTATTTTGTTGAGGAATTTTGCATTTATATTTATAGAGGATATTGGTCTGTAGTTTTACTTTATTGTAATGTCTTTATCTGTTTTTGGTTTCAGGGTAATACCTCATCAAGTGAGTTGGGAAGGGTTCCCCCTTTTCTATTTTTTTGGAAAAGTTTGCGTGGAATTGGTATTATATTTTCACTAAACGTCTGGTAGAATTCACCAGTGAAGCCATCAAGGCTGAGCTTTTCTTTGTGGGAAGTTTTAAAATTGCTAATTCAATTTCTTTACATGTTATAGGTCTATTCAGAGCATCTATATCTTTTTGAATCAGTTTTGGTAGCGTCTTTAGTTTCTTGGCTGCTAAAACAAATACCAAGCAATGGGTTAGCTTAAACAACAAGAATTTATAGGCTTATGGTTTTGAGGCTAGGAGAAGTCAAAATCAAGGCATCAGCACAGCATTCTGGGGCTGGCTGCCAGTGATCCTTGGTTCTTGGCTTTCCTGTCATGTGTCAATGCATATGGTGATGTCTTCTGCTTTCTCTTCCAGGTTCCATTGACTTCTGACTTCTTCCCATAGCTTTCTCTCTCTATGCATGAATTTCATTCTGATTATAAAGGACTCCAGTAATCTGTATTAAAACTCAACCTCATTCACTTGAGTCACACCTTACCTGTAGTAACATCTTCAAGAGATCCTATTTACAATGGTCTACACCCACCAGAATGCAGACCAAGAACAAGAACATGTCCAAATTGGGATACAAAATTCAATCCATCACAGATAGTTGGTGTCTTTTTAGGAATTTGCCCATTTTGTCTATATTATCTAAGTTATTAGCATATAGTTATTCATAATATTCCTTATAATTATTTTTATTTCTGTGAAGTCAATAGTGATGTTATTCTTTCAATCCTGATTTTAGTAAAAAAAAGTTTTCTTACTTTTTCTTGATCAGTCTAGCTAAACGTTGTCAATTTTATTGATGTTTTCAAAGAAGCAGCTTTTGGTTGTTGGTTTTTTCCTGTTGTTTTTTTATTTTCTTTTTTATTTACTTCTGCTCTAGCCTTTATTATTCCATTATTTTGCTTGCTATGCGCTTAGTTCACCCTTTGTTTTTTTCAGTTTCTTAATGTAGAAGGCTAAGTTACTGATTTTCTATCTTTCTTTTTTTAACAAAGGCAATTACAACTCTAAATTTACCTGTAAGCTTTAGCTAGCTGCATCTCATACGTTTTGGCATGCTGAGTTGTTTTTGTTTTGTTTTGTTTTTTTTCATCCCAAAATGTTTCCGTATTTCTCTTATGATTTATTCTTGATTATTCTTCTTAATTATAATAATCCATGGATTATTTAGGAGTGTTCATTTAATTTCCAAATCATGAATTTTCTAAACTTCTTTCTGTTATTGGTTTCTACTTTAATTCCATTGTGGTTGAAGAACTTGCTTTATATGATTTTAGTTCCCTTAAATTTTTTAAGGTTTGATTTATGGTCTGGCTATGGTCTGTCCTGGAGAATGCTCTTCTACCGAAAAGAGTGCATATTCTATCGTTGGGTAGAGTGTTTGTGGCAGTTTGAGATTATTTTATGAGTCCCAAAAAAGAAAGATTATGCTTTTAAACTAATCTATTCCTGTGAGTCTGATGCCCTTTGAATACATTAAATTTGATTGACGGCCATTTGTTTAGATTACTTGATAATATCGCTTTAGGGCTTTTGATTGGACTATGTCACTGAAGTATGACTCAGGTTGAGTTTCCGCCCCCTTGCTGGGTCTGATATAAACCCAGAGACACACAGAGAGACAGACACAGGTAAAGGATGCTGCCATATTTGATCCTGCCACATAAGAGGTTTTGCCCACTGCTGAGCTGCGAAGATAGAGCCCCCAAAGGCTCAAAGAGCTGATGCCCAGAGAAAGAGAGAGGAGGCCCAGTAAGCGACAAGCCCTATGCCAGGTTTGCCTACAGCTGAAGAAAGGAGAGAACTTGGCAGAGATTGGAGGCCATCTTGCTTTGCCATGTGGTAGCTGACTTTGGTGAGAAAGCCACCTCTTATGGTGCCTCGATTTGGACTTTTCACAGCCTTGGAACTGTAAGTTTTTACCCCAAATAAATCCACTTTATAAAACCCAATCCATTTCTGGTACTTTGCATCATCAGCCCTTTGGCAGACTAAAACAGTGTTCTATAGACATCTGTTAGGTCTAGTTGTTTTATAGTTTTGTTCAAGTCTTTTATTTCCTTGTCAATCTTGTCTCTAGTTATTCTGTCCATTATGAAACTGGAGTATTGAAGTTTCTAAATATTATTTTTGAGTTGTATTTTTCCCTTCAATTCTGTTAACTTTGTTTCATGATTTTGGGGCTGTGTTGTTAGGTGCATATAGATTTATAATTATTATATCTTCCTGAAGGATTGACACTTTTATCATTATGAAATGTCTCTATCTCTAGTGATATTATTTGTTTTAATGTCTATTTCTTCTGATATTAGTATAACCACTACAGCTCTTTTATGCTTGCTGTTTGTACAATAAATATTTTTGCATCCTTTTACTTTCAACGTATTTATATCTTTGAATCTAAAGTGTGCCTCTTATAGACAGCATATAGTTGAATCTTATTTTCCCATTATATTTATTTTTACTATTCTTATGATTTGGATTTATGTCTGCCACTTCCCTTTTCGTTTTCTATATGTCTCATGTCTTTCATTTATCTGTTCCTCCTTTACTGGATTATTTTGCATTCATATTTCTAGTGTAACATTTTAATTGCTTTAATGATTTTTAACCATATATTTTTTGAGTTATTTTCTTAGTGATTGCTCTAAGGCTTACCATATACATCTCAACTTATACTAAAATTTAGTATATTCATTTAATGTATTTCTTTAGGACATTTTCTGAGACTTTAAATGGTTGTTCTTTTAAAATTTTCAGTAGTTAATGGTGTTTACCTGAGGAGGAGTTTCACTGAGTTCCTCACTGCCATTTCAGTGATTGATCCTTACCACATTACTTTTTCCCCCTTTATTGGAGAAGTTGTGGGATTATAGAGCAATCAGGCATAAAACACAGGATTCCCATACACCACCCCATCACCAACAATTTGCATTGGTGTGGAACACTTATTACAATTGATGATAGCACATTTTTATACTTATATTATTATTTAAAGTCCATGGTTTAACTTAGGGTTCACTGTGTAGTGTTCTTTCTTGGAGTTTTAAAAAAAATTCTTATTCTTTTACCATATATACAATCTGACATTTCCCCTTTTGACCATATTATGATAAATAGTTTAGTGCTGTTAATTGCATTCACAATGTTGCGCTACCATCACCACCATCCATTACCAAAGCATTTCCATCACTTCAAACTGGAACCCTGTATATGTTAAGCCTCAACTTCTATTCCCTATCCCCACCCATCCCTTGGTAACCAATATTTTAGGTTCTGACTGTATGAATTTGCTTATTCTAATTGTTTCAAATCAGCGGGATCCTACAATATTTGTCCTTTTGTGTCTGGCTTATTTCACTCAGCATGATGGCTTCAAGGTTCATCCATGTTGTTCACATGTATCAGGACTTCATTCCTTTTTATGGATGAATAATATACCACATTTTATTTGTCCATTCATTGGTTGATGAACACTTGGGTTGCTTCCATCTTTTGGCAATTGTGAACAATGCTACTATGAACATCGGTGTGCAAATATCTGTTTGAGTCTCTGCTTTCAATTCTTTTGGGTATATATCTAATAGTGGAATTGCCAGGTCATATGGTAGTTCTATATTTAGCATTCTGAAGAACTGCCAAACTGTCTTCCACGGTGGCTGCACTATTTTACACTGTCGCCAGCAATGAATGAGTGTTCCTATTTCTCCACATCCTCTCCAACATTTGTTATTTTCTGTTTTCTTTTAATAGCAGCCATTATAATTGGAATGAAATGGAATCTAATTGTGGTTTTGATCCGCATTTCCCTGATGGCTAAATGATGTTGAGTATCTTTTCATGTGCTTTCCGGGCATTTGTATATCTTCTTTGGAGAGATGTATCTTCAAGTCTTTTGCCCATTTTTAATTTTTTTTTGACTTTTTGCTGTTATTTTGAAGGATTTCTTTATCTATTCTGGATATTAGTTCTTTATTGGATATGTAGTTATCAAATATTTTCATTTTATTTTCAGGGTTAAATCCTTTAAGCAACAAAGTTTTTAATTTTGATGAGGTCCCATTTATCTGTTTTTTTTTTTTCTTTTTTTTGCTTGTGCTTTGTGAGTAAAATCTAAGAAAGCATTGCCTAATACAAGTTCCTGAAGATACTTCCCTATGTTTTCTAACACAAGTTCCTGAAGATGCTTCCCTATGTTTTCTTTGAGAAGTTTTATAGTTCTAGTTCTAGTAATTGATTTGCTGACATCTTCTATTTCTTCTTGAGTCAATGTAGGTAGTTTGTTTCTAAAAATGTGTCCATTTCATTTAAGTTATCTAATTTATTGGCATTAAGTTGTTCATAATATTCTCTTATAGTCCTTTTTATTTCAACGGGGTCGGTAGTAATGTTCTTCTTTTTCGTTTCTGATTTTCATTATTTGTATCCTTTCTCTTTTTTTCTTTGTCAGTCTAGCTAATGGGTTGTCAATTTTATTGATCTTTTTAAAGAACCAGCTTTTGGTTTTGTTTATTCTTTCTACTGTTGTTTTTTGTTTTTCCTATTTCATTTATCTCTGCTCTAATCTTTATTATCTTCCTTCTGCTTGCTTTGAGCTTAGTTTGCTCTTCTTTTTCTAATTCTTGAGGTTAGGTCTCTGATTTGAAATCTTTCTTTTTCTTTTTCTTTTTTTTTTAGGTACAGAGGGCCGGGGATTGAACCTGAGACCTTGTATGTGGGAAGCCGATGCTCAATCACTGAGCCACATTGGCTTCCCTGAGTTGGTTTTTCCATTTGTTTTGCTTGTTGTTTGTTTTTTCAGGAGGCACGAGGAACCGAACCCAGGACCTCCCATTCTTTTTTGATGTACAATTTAGAGCTATAAATTTCTCTCTCAGCACTGCATTTGCTGCATTCCATAAGTTTTGGTATGTTGTATTTTCATTTTCATTCACCTTAAGATATTTCCTAATTTTGCTTCTGATTTCTTCTTTAACTTGTTGCCTCTTTAAGAGTATACTTTTATTTCTACATATTTGTGAATTTTCCCTATCTCCCTCTGTTATTGATCTCCTGCTTCATTCTGTTGTAGTTGGATAATACACATTGTGTGATATAAATATTTTTTAATTTATTGAGACTTGTTTTGTGACCCAACAGATGATCTATCCTTGAGAATGATCCATGTGCACTCAAGAACATGTATTCTGTTTTTGTTGGGTACAGTGTTCTATATCCTACACTTTTTATCTGTTTCATGCAGTAACATCCACTCAGGAAACATCTTGGGCAGAGTTTGAACTAATCCCTGTCTAGGAAAAAAACCAGAAAAGGTAAAGTCTATTGTTCCACACAGCAGAATGACTTTATCTTGAGCCAGTCACTTCAAACAAAAAATTTAGAACCATGGCCAAATGACATGGTGATGGATTGCTCTGATGTTCTCCAATGTTACATCTTCTTACGTTTACAGGCACTCCAATTTAGTTCTGTTTTGATCTTTGCAATTCCTGTTAGAGATCTTTCTGTGTCTACTCCCTGCTCTGTGAGTGTTGCGAGGAACTTTGTCCAATTGTATTAGAGTTCAGATCTATGACAAAATGACGCACAAGGAACAATTAGTGAACCATTAAGAACAAAAGCAGGACGCACTGAGTTGAAATGTCGTAGGAATTAAGATAAGGGAGAAGTTAGTGTAGGTCAGAAAAGCTAGTTGAGACTCCAGGAGGAATCAAGCCAGAACTTGAAGGATGGATAGGATTAAATCAGCAGTGAGGGGGGAAAGATAAGTATCTGCACTTGAAGGACCACAGGTTGCTTCCTTCATGTCTGTATAAAATTATTTTCCAGTTAACACCCATTATTGAATTGGCTGAAGAGAAAGGAACAATTGACTTCTTCTGAGAGCAACTCCTTCAGAGGTAGTGCTCTACTCACAGTGTGAACTGCAGATTCACAGCATCAGCATCACCTGTGAGCTCGTTAGAAATACAGATTTTCCTGCCTTCCCCCAAACTTATTGAATCAGCATCTCAGGCAGTGGGCTGAAGAATGTGCATTTCATCAAGCTGAACAGGTGGTTCTTAAGCATGCTAAAGTTTGAGAACGCTACTCTCAAGTGTTTTACCTGGTCACCCTTGGCACCCAGGGCACGTTTAGGGTGGAATCATCAGGGCCACTAAGCGTGGACCTGGGCTGGGCAGGGACTGATCTCCAATTAGCAGATCATGTAAATTGAAAACTGCTTGATTGAATCCTGGCCAGCAGAGTAGTTAAATAAATAAATAGAAGGATGCCTGGCTCTCATCTCCCACAGCTGCCCCACATTTTCCAACCCCAGGTGCTCGACAGCAGAAGCTGTGGGGGTGGTGCCATCTCCCTGGCATGAGGCAGTGTGGCTATCTGAGGAGAAGCAGCAGTCCATTTAAAGTGCCCTCATGAAAATAATTCACTATCAACAATGTTATTTCTCAGAGCTCATTTCCCTGATAGGAAAGCAGAACCATAACCAGATTCCCAGTCACCCTCATTTCATACCTCCCTCCCCCACTCTTTTCATTAACACTAGTTTGGGAAAATTTTCCCTGATTCATTGAAAACCTCCAAGCCCCCAAATGATTGAGTCTTTGCTCCCATTCCAGACAGAGCCTGGAGAGAGTGATGAGAACCCTTTGCTTATACTCAAAATAATATTAGTTTCTCGACAGTCTCCTTTCACATAAAAATGGTAAGATGGGCTTAGAGGGAAAGGTCTCAGGGGAAGTGAGTGTCCTTTGAGAAGAGCCTGTCCAGATGGATAGGCTGGGCTTTCCAAAGCCCAGCAGTTCGGTTTCCAATGGTGGATGGATTTAGCTGCCAAGAACCCAAATTAGTGAAGGTTTTGTTGACAGCTCATAAGAGGACACTCTGAAAGACTAATTGAAGGTTATTGCCAACCCTGGACAATAAATCGACATATATACAACCAAGAGCAAAAACATGTGCAAATATATATGTGTAAATGTATATTTGTTGCTGTGTGTTACCAAAATAAATGTGTTTCTCACAGTTTCTGCCATGAAGGAAATTATCAAAACCAGCTGCTTCATATAGCTCTTCATTGAAAGGACTATAGGGGTGGGGCTGGCAGTTAAGGGGGATTTGCAGACACACTTCAGCATCAGGCTGACTTATCACTTCTCTGGAAATGGTAAATGTGCCTGGCTCAAACCACCCGTCCTGTGGGTATGAGGTACCTCTGAGCAGTTCTGTAGATGACATGTATTTACTTCACCCCCAAATCTAAGGGGTGAAGGGTCACATCACAGGGGCAGCCGGTTGCTTCTGAGCCAGTTCATTTGCATTTCTCATTAATCCAGGCTAGAACCTTTTTCAAGTCTCTACCATAATCTATTCAAAACAGTTCAAACATTTAACTTTATTTTGGTTGAGTTTACTCTAATGTGGTTTCTGCATAGCTCTCTCTTTTATGGTAATCAAATGTTCTGCCAACATTTTTCCTGCTATGTGCACCAGCTAAGGAAACCAGATGCTTTGGGTTGGTCTTTTCAATGTGTCTGAGTGTTGTTTTTGTTTAGTATTTCAGAGGTTTGGCTAAAGAGCACTGTTTTATAAATCTGACCCTTGATGCACCCTGTTTTCCAACTTACTAATAGTTTTGGCTACTGCTCATATCTGGATTTGAAATTGCTCCTCCTCCTCATGGAGATTATCGTGTGGAAAGACAAGCTCATTTAATTCATCTTGTTTGATTTGCTTAATTCTCCTGTTGATCATTTATTCCATTTTGTAGTTTAAGGAGGGTGGGTAGAAGAGTGCAACGGTTGCCCCAGAACCACACCTTGTATTATCTTTCAACCAATCACAGACCTGAGTGGGAATGTTCTTTGATGTGCGGGGTGTCTTCCCCCCTCACACCATCAGTGTGGGAAGGAAGCAGGCCAGCTCTCGTGGGAGTGTTGGCTTATAATGCAGACTGAAAGTGTTTTAGAAAAGCAACTTGGCATCGAGTCAAACTAATAAGTGGAACGGCTTGTCTGTATGGTTTGAAAGAAGGCCTTCTAGGGCCTCAAGACTTTGTGGGAAAGAGAAGAGGAGAGAACTGAGGTGAAGTGGGT
>JAQZBX010045269.1:0-21103 GCA_029593785.1 Cabassous unicinctus
TTTGGGGAATGGGGAGAAAGCAAATACTAAGATATAGAAATTAGTTTTATAAGCCAATTATAAGCAAACATAAATTTATTTAAGTACTTAGGAATTTTTCACCCTGTAAATTTTATATTGGAATAGGTATGTAAATGGATGTGTATATACATAATGCACACCTATTTATGAATATATTCATAATGCCATTATTTAACTTAATAAAACCTGTTCAATATGCTATATTCGTAGTTAGGAAAAACAACATGTTTGTCAGTTGAGATTCTGTTTATCTTTCTGTTATGATGAGTTATAATCTGTTATCTCTTATGGATCTCACCCAATGACTCACTTAACCAAGTCTCCTTCCTCACTTAAAAGAACAAAGATATGAATTCAACCTCACTGTTAAAATTTGCACTTCACACCATTTTTATAGGCACTAATTACATAATGAAGGCAGGTCATTTTGTTTCAAATAAACCCGTGACTAGGGTTGATTACTGCTGTTTTACTGGAATGACAATTTGAGAATTTTCTAATTGTCCTTTCTTTTTGCAGACACAAGCTAATGTCAGTTTTTAGTCATTAGATACATTTAATTTCTTGTGTGTAAATGATATGATCGAAATACGAGCATAGCTTTTCAATAATGTAATGCATATAGTGGTCCCAGATAAAGTCTGGATTTTAGGTATTAATAAACAGAGTCCCATTCTGGCTGTGGGCAATAATAGTGCCAGCACTATATGTACATGGGTGGTACATATGAGAGTGGGCTTCTGCTTATGGATCTCTGAATATATCTCCCTGTAACCCAACACAGGCATATTTGAAATGTTGAAAGAAAGAAGAAAAAAAAACACTTTAGTTAATGAGTCATCACACACTCCTCACTTTGTGCCAATGTAGTCATATGCTACACATTAATTTGGATGCTAACTAATGCTCCAGTGGTAAATACAAAGGCAGAGAACCTTGTGCACCCAAGGAGATGCTCCAAAAGCCTTGCTTGGTAAAAACATCTGCAGTGCCTATTTTAAATCAAGGCCTCAAAATTATGTCTTTAGTGGCAGTAAGCTACTCATTGCACAGTGAACTAAAGAGGCACGTGCCTGACATTGAAGCTGCACTGAGAGGATGTGGGAGCCCAAAGCATAGGCTCCCCCTCCTTAAAGGAAACAAAGCCTGCAGCACATAGCCACCTGCGTGACCCGGACACTAGTTAAAAAGTAACAAGCCTCCCTGAAGAAAAAGTATATACAGATGGTATAGCAGACTGTAATTTTCTCCAGGCTGTCCACTTCCTTCCTACAATAACATCACCAGACCCCATTTAGGTGCTTCATGTGACCCTAGCAGAAACTGTGTTATGAAATGCCTTTGTTTTGAGACCCTTTATATTGGCCCTCATTTTCTTGCCTCTTTGTGGAGCGCTACCTTCATTCTCTGGACCACCGCCACCAGAGGGACTCTCTCCTGTCCATAAGTCTCAATAAAGCTCCTGTCTGACACTGTGCTGAGTGCATTCTCAGGTCCTGCGGTTGCCCCAACCCATGCTCTCCAGGAACTGGGTTGGAACAATTGGCAAGCCACCAGCCAGAAGCCCGAAGGACAAGCAGTGGTGGGCATAAGCTCCGGGAAGGGAGAATCCATGGGGGAAATTCTGGGTTGGCCTATCATGTCCATATGGGGAGGGGTAGCTGCTCCCCGGACAAGTGGGGAGCACCAAGAGAATATGGGGATGCCCTAAACACTCTGGCAGATATACTGATTATGTTACAGCAGGTAGCAGAGCAGCTGCATTTAAATAAGCAAAAGGGAAACTGCCAGATAGCAGCAACTATAGCATGGCCCCTGTTAGTTGACTTGCAGGTGGCTACTGAGGCAGAACAAGTGGCAAAGGCCTCTGTGTGTCACTTAGAAGAATAAAGTTAGAAAAGGTCATGCACCTGATATAAGCAGAGATGAAAGATTCTTTAACCAATGACCTGCGCCAAGTTAAGGATCAGTTAGAAACCTTGGCATGTGGATATGCTCAGGCTAGAGGCCACAGGTTGCCTCAAGTCCAGGTCTGGAGGATATTAACCACCCTTGGGTGGGACCCTAAGGCAGGGGACCCTACAGACTCCTCCTTAGATAAGAAAAAAGAGGATGAATGGAAAAAGGGCTAGGTGTAACAACACAGAAAAATGTAAGTTTAGCTTAAAACTTATCCACTAAGCCAGTGTATTAGTCAGCCAAAGGAGTGCTGATGCAAAGTACCAGAAATCTGTTGGCTTTTAAAAAGAGTATTTGTGGTAGAAGCTTACAGTTACCAGGCCATAAAGCATAAGTTATTTCCCTCACCAAAGTCTGTTGCCACATGTTGGAGGCAGATGGCTGCTGATATCTGCAAGGGTTCAGGCTCCCTCTTCCTCTCTTGGCTCTGTGGTCCCAGCTTCTTCTAATATCAGCTGTAGGCTGGGATAGGTCTTGTCTGTCCCTCAGGGTTCATTCTGCTCTGGGCTCAGCTGCTCTGTTCTCTCCACAAGGTCAGCTGTAGACTAACAGGTGAATGGCTGTCGCTATTCCCGGGGCCTCTGCTGTGTCTAATGGAGCCTTCTTTCTTTCCTCACGTATCTGGTTTTCTGTGTGTTTACTTCCTGGGCCTCCAGCTCAAAACTCCAACATCCCTTCTCTGATGTGCGGTTTCTCTGTGAGTCCCCGCCCCTTCAATGTCCTACTGATGTGGCCCAATCAAAGCCTTAATCATTATTTAATCAAGCAAGAGTGTGAAACCTCTGAATCCAATACAATCTAATGTATCACTAGCCCAGAGGAACCGATCAGTTTACAAACATAATCAGTATTTCCTTTTGGAATTCAACAATAATATCAAACTGCCACAGCCAAGGAATTAAAAATCATAGTTTGTCCTGTAATCTCCCAATTTAAACCTATTAACAACTTTAAAATGAGGGCAATTAATTCAATTACCAAATTTCAGCAAGTAAAGGAAAAGTCTTTAAAAGCTATGGAAAGATCTTCTCTAAATTACAGAACCTAGTGGTCAGTGTGCTTTCAAGGTTACTCACAATTTTAAAATTTTATTAAAGAAAAAAGGAGGTTTTAGCCTCCTGTTGAGGAAAGAAGGAAAAAAAAAACATTTCTTGCATAAACTACAATGGTTTCAATTTTATATAGCTTGGGTGTAATTTCCCTAGGTTTATAGGACATTAATGAAATAAATTAACATATGTACTAAATCTTTAAGATGAAAAAAATTGTAAGTTTGTGTTTAAGTTTTAAGATCTGTCCTAAAGTGATATGATTAGTTTTCATAGAACAAAATAAGGAATGTAAGACAAAACTTAACTAAATATAAGTAAATTTCATTGGTTGCTAATTGTAATTTAATAAGCTAATTTAAAGGTAAAAGTAACTTATAGGAAGTTTGCAAAAGCATTTTCTAAACTGAAATATTTAAATAGCTAATTCCAGGAAGCCATTATTAAATAGAAACCTGAATTAATATTAAAAACAAAAAGTAACTTCATAATAGAAAAAAACCTGTCAGAGAGACCTCCTTATTCTGCTTATTAAGGTGGTAGTAGGGGGAAGATAATCCTAATTTCATTGGGAATCTTAGGTTTTCATAAAATAACAGAGAAAGTATTTTTTTCCTAAACTGCTAAAATAAAATACCTGTTAATTAATGTAATCATGGTAAATGTGTAAATATAAAAAGTAAAGTATTAAAATTAGTTAAGTTCATTTAATGTTATAAATTGCACTGAAAGTATTTAGAAAGTATATAAAAATTAAAAGAAACAGACTTCAGTATTGTCAAACTCTCCTGTGCATTCAAACCAGGCTCCCAGTATCCTGCATAGTGTCTCTTCATTTGACTTATTGGCTAAGTTGGTCACTATGACCCTTAAAACAATAAAAGTATCTACTACATCTCTGGACATGCTTCTGAAGTGATTGGAAAATACTTTGCTGTTTCAGACTCCTGGGGCAGCCAGCGATGGCTTGATATGACCAGATTTACAATAGATATTGCCTCCAGACTGACTCTGTTTCATGGAGCCAAAGGGCACTGTGCACCAGGCAGATGGAACACTTCCCTCCAAGGGCCAACAGTGCTGCAGCATGCTGGCTGTATGAAGAACATACCCAGTGGAGCAAGTTACCAGAGTAATGTAAGTAAAACTTAAACAAACACAACTGCCATTATGGTCTGCTCCCATGGAGAGACAACATGTATGGTATTGCAAACCTGGAGTTTAGATCTATTAACCGCAACTTAAAGAGGAACTTGTGCACTAATTAGTATTAAGTAATGTACCTATATGCCTGATGAATTAAATATCTCTTCTATTATAAATCATATGGAGAAAGATATTAAACATGCTACAAGTCGTTGCAAACAATTTATTTTCTAAGTCAATTTCTTCCAGAGTCAACGCCTTCCAGAACAAGGTATTAGTCATGTGGGGATTTCATCCAGTTCCAACAATGGTGCTGGAACCACCTTCCCTCACGCTCAATAGAATAGCCAGAGAGTTTCATACCCTGTCAGGCAGGGACTAATGCCCCTAACCAGCAGGAAGCAGCTACAGAAGAATGACTATCGACCTTCGGCTCCCCCTTAAGAATAAGTGTATAAACTCTCTGATGGGGAAGTTGAGGCAGGTTAGTATAGGAAACAGGGAGGCGGTTGGTCAGAATAAAGCCTACCAAAAACCCTGGTCACAAGGTCCAGTTTGAAAGTCCTGGGCTCAAAAGAAGTCCTGGATAACTCCAAACCGAAAGGCCTCTCCATTGGTTCCCTAAACCTGACAGGTAAAGGTAAAAAGGCAACCAATCAGGACAGCAAATAGCTGGGACCCTATGTGTGTCTCTGTGGATTCTCCTTATGCCTAAATTGTTAATGTCATGGCAGAAAACTCAGAAAATATGGAGGGAAAAAGACATGGTATTGGAAGCCCCCCCCCCTTAGAGCCCCACTACCTAGTACTTTATTGTCTACTAATGGAAATATTGCTTGTATATTGTTAGACCAGCATGATTTGCCCCTCATTGTTCCCCATAAACATCTTTCTATTCACCCATAGTACCTTAGCCAATACCTTCCTGCAGGTGGCTTCAACAGTAACCCATACCCATAATCGGACCCAGTGTTGGGTTTGCACAGACCTACCATCCTTGGGTGCTACTGGTCTTCCTTGGACTGACACTCCTGCAAACTGAATAGCCTGAAACACCTTGCTGACATGGCAGAGTAAGACCCATCAACATGTTTGAAACGAGATATTTTCTGTCCTGTAATAAGACCATTAATGTTCATATGCAGGAACACATACAGAACATTGATAAATTAGCTACTGATCCTCTAACTGGTTTAATTCTCTTTCTTGTCCCTGGCAACATGTCTCTGTAGGTCTACTAGCTTTTGGTAAAGACTCTTATTATTCTGCTGTTATACTATTGCTGTAGAATGTAAATGCAATGCATGTCCTATAGTCAACTTAAGTTGCTACGTGGGAGTGGATTGTGGGAGCCCACAGCACGGGCTTACCTTCCTTAAAAGAAACAAAGCCTGTAGCACATAGCCGCCTGCATGACCCAGACACTAGTTAAAAAGAAACAAAGGAAATGTACATACAGATGGTATAGTAGACTGTAATTTTCTCCAGGCTGTCTACTTCCTTCCTACAATAACATCACCAGACCCCATTTAGGTGTTTCATGTGACCCTAGCAGAAACTGTCTAATGAAATGTCTTTGTTCTGAGACCTTTATATTGGCCCTCATTTTCCTGCCTCTTTGTGGAGTGCTACCTTAATTCTCTGGACCACCGCCACCAGAGGGACTCTCTCCTGTCCATAAGTCTCAATAAAGCTCCTGTCTGACACTGTGCTGAGTGCGTTCTTTGGTCTTGCGACTGCCCCAACCTGTGTTCTCCAGAAGCTGGGTTGGAACAGAGAAAGTGAGAGATAAAGGAGAAATAATCAGAGAGGAGAGGAAAATAAAATGGTATAAAAAGTGAGATAGAGAATTGAGAACATTCTAGAAACAACTTTGGGGTACAAGAAAACCAATGCAAATGTTTCCAAATTTAGACAGACACACTAAGAAACTCAAGTTCTATTGTAAAGCTTTCTTTTATTACCAAGAATCTAGAATTCCAAGGTATGAGAAAAGCATTTTAACTGGCCCACTAAGTGGGAGTTTACCTGTGAATTTATACCTCTGTTCTGGAAATTTCAGGCTCATATTATCTTCCCAACACATGACCAAGAATATGTCTCTTCATGATGCAAAAGATATAATCCAAAGAGGATGCCTGTGATTACCAATGTTGGGGTTAGAAGGTGTTAAAGCAGACTCTTTCCCTGCAGGACTTCTCTGAGCCTTTAACATGCTAATGAATGCTAGGTATTTCCAAGTTGGGAGAGGCATCTGATATTGTAACCTAGAGTTAAGAGTTAAGAAATGATTTTGATTACTGAATCATTATATAGATGCCTTTTTCTAACTTTTCTAGTGTATATAAAATAGCCAAATGTTATTACCTAAAATTACTGAAACTCTCCAGACTAGTCTCACCCTTCTTTGTACTTGCTATTGTAATGGTAATCACTCCACCCTCCCCTGTTTGAATCCATAAAAAAACCCTGAACTCAAGACTCATGGGAAGACATATAGGCCCTCTGATCTCCTTGTTATGCCTTTAGCCATAAACTCTTTCTCTCTTTGAAACCTCATGTCTCAAGAATTGGTCATTAAGTGCATCGCATCTGTATTAGTCAGCCAAAGGGGTGCTGACGCAAAGTAACAGAAATCTGTTGGCTTTTATAAAAGGTATTTATTTGAGGTAACAGCTTACAGTCCCAAGGTCATGGAAAGTTAAACTCAAGGTACCATAAGAGATCCTTTCTCACCACAGTCAGCTGCCATGTGTTGAAGCAAGATGGCAGGCAGCCTCTGCCTGGTCTCTCAGAGCTTCCTATATCAGTGGTCGGTATCGGGTTCATTTCTTTCCATACCTTCTCAGCTGCTCAGCTGCTCTGTTCTCTTTGGCTACAAACTATCAAGTGAATGGCTCATCTCTCCCTGGGGCCCATGATCAAACATGACAGAGCTCTCTCTCTCTTCTGTGTCTTCTTGAGTGAATGCCCGTTTATATCAGTCCACCAAGGGGGCAGGGACTCAACCTGAGTCACGCCCTACTGACGTGGTTGAATCAAAAGTCCTAAACTGATTTTATCAAGTAAATTTAAAACCTTTGAATTTAATATAATCAAAGGGTATCACACCCAGAGAAATATGAGCTTACAAATATAATCTTTCTTTTTTTGGGATTCATAAGTAATCTAAAAATGTCAGTATCAGACAGAAAAAACCATGTTTGCTCGATAACAATATTGTAATGAGAAGTTGACTAAGCTTGCTTTATCTAGAGCATTCACATTGCAAGGAAATTATACTCCCTAAACATATACAATACCTTATACTAAAAAGAACGGGCTATTTTTTTAAAAACCATAAAAAAAATTCTGAAAAAGTGATTCTAGGATTATTTTAGGAATTGATTTTTTATATTTGATATTTGATATTTAAAATATCAAATAAAATTGATATTTTATTTGATTTGTTAATAGTTTTAATTAATAAAACTATTAGTTAATAGTTTTGTAACTATTTAAACAGATAATCAAGCTTGATCAGAAACTGATTTCTATAGCTTTGAAATGTCTCCTTTCTACATGCTGAGGTCTTTTACTTAATGCATAGAATAAAAGTGCTCAAAAGTTCAGCCTTAAACTTGGCTTTAAAAGATTCAGATATTAGAAACTTAAAGAGACAGACAAAAACTTAGGAGTAAAAACCTTAGCCAACAACTAGAACCATCAAGAGATCCATGTGGAGATTTACTAATTAAATGAGATAATACATTAAAAAGGTTCATATTGTGCCTGGAATATGATAAACACCCAGTAGTAGTATTGTTTTCATGTGTTATTTATATTATTATTCATCACATAAAAGAATAAGAACTTTATGAGCATGAAAGTGACCTCCTGAAAATAAGGATGGGAGACCAGGAAGTAACTTCCTACAGCAATTCACATACTCACAGATGTCATAATTATCTTGTGCTTGCTCAAATCTGTGAGCTTCCTCCTAATAAATTCAGGTAGTTCAGTATCTGTCCTGGTACAATTCAGCTGAGTTCACCAGTGGTTCTACACAGACTTTGTCAAAACCATCCTTCTATTCCATGATGTACCACAAATGTTCTGAATGTATGTTTTCCCACTAGACTCAGGGGATCTAGTATCTAGACATTTTCCTTGCCACTAAGTAGCTAGTTGATTTTAAATAAGTCTCACCAACTATATTTTTACCATACTAGTCCAAATTGCTCACATGAACAGCTTTAGTAGCATCCCAACTGACCATGCTACTCTGTTCCTGTCCCTCTACCATCCATTCCCCACAGAGCAGCCAACATGACCTTTGAAATCAGTGAAAATCTTATCACTCCCTTGCTTAAAGTCCTTAAGCATTTCCAAGTTTTTTTGCTAAGTGAATTTACTAAGTAAATCCAAATTCCTTACCTTTTTAAGGGCCAATTTGTTATGGTCCCTTCTTATCTCATGTCCCATGCTCCACAGCTTCTTTCTCCTTCATGGCATTTGCTGTTGTTGTTCCTTCTACTTGGAATTCTCTTTCCTCTGATTTACACATGCCTCTCTCCTTCCAGTCATTCAGGTCTCAGTATCAAGGTGGTAGGGTGGCAGGACCTTCTACACATGACTGTGCCATCTCATAAAGCAGCACAGTCACTCTCTACTTCCATTACTCTATTTGCATATCCTTTGTAGCATTTGTCACAACTGCAGTCATTTATTTGGTTTACTATTATTACTAGAGTTTAGAATGTAAACTCTATGAGGGGCAGGAACCTTGCATGTTACCTGGTGCTGGGAGAGTGCCTGGTAGAGTATTGGTATATATGTGATATATATACATGATAAATTAATGAATTGTAGAATTGCATGGAAACATTGATCAAGTTTTAAGGACAGTAACCAAGAATACCTCCAACCACTGCTATTTTTCTGTTTGTTTGTTTGCTTGTTGGTTTGCTTTTTAGTATTCTAAGCATCTTTTAAACCTGATCCTTCTGAGAAGTACAATTGAACATATGGCTGTCTATCAAGGCCTATATGTTATTATGGAACCAAAATCTCAGTGGACTTTTATTTAGTGCCCAGATGATCATTCTAAGAGCCTAAAGGATTATACTTGTAGAAAATCAGTGCCATTCTTCAGGAAAAGGGGGTAAGAGCTAAGGATCTTTTGAACAGGAAATGTAGGAAAAATAGAAAATGTTTTCTGCCACTTGCTCCATACATGTGTCCTGGTTTGGATCAGTTGCTGATGATGGGAAGCTTGATCACAGTATTTCTATACCAAGACATTCAGCAGATGATTACATTGGTAAAGTAAGTTACCTGTCTTTCAGTTGGGTGGCAATAAAGTATAGTAGTTAAAAGCATGGGTGCTAGCTTTGGAGAAACCTAGCTCAAGTTCAGGCTCCTTTACTTAGAAACTATGACCTAGTTCATATCTTTTCTAAGGCTCAGTTTTCTCAATCCCCCCCCCACCAAAGGAGTAATAATGGTGTTTAGCCCAAATTGTTAGTGGGAAGATTAAAAGACAATGCATGCGTGGTATTTAGCACACTGCCTGGCACAATGTAAGCATGCAATAAATGTTAGAATCTGTCATCATTTTAGTATTCTATGTAGTCTTTGGGCCACAGAATCCACTGACAAGATTAATGTTTTCTGGTATATGAGGAATACAAACTTCAAATTAATTCTTTAACTCACATATAAATGAAATATTGTAGCTGCAAAATGCAAAACTATGATAACTTCTCTTGGCCTTGACCAGTGACGTAGGGGTCATTAATTTAAATGAAGTTGAGGATCAGGAGTCACTTTAACATGTAGAGGCTATAACCCCAAGGTTTTTGTCTCATCCCAAAATAAGTGATTTCTCTTAGAATCTAAATGAAATGTGAGAAATACTGTCTCAGAATGATTACCCAAAACTGTTAGAAGGCTAAGAACATTTCCAATTCATGGAGAATCTGAAGGAAATATGAATGGAGATGTGCCAGTACCCTCTATGAACCTTTATTTCTAATGATTTATTTATTTCTTTTCATCCTTAGAATTACTTAAAACTGATTTTAAAATGCATGCAGAATTTGTTCAACCATTTCTTTCTAGACAGACCCAAACAGTGGTAGAATTCATATAGCAGGGCCACAAGTTCATATTGTCTCCAACAGTGTTGTGTGTGTGTAATAATTTTTTTTCTGCATGGAACCATATTTCTGATGTAGCCACAAGAAAAGTCCCAAATGTGTTTTTTTTTCTTCCTATGCTATAACCATAACAATAGCCTATTATTTGACCACATGATAATACAGTTCACAGAGACAAAGGAAAAAGTTCAAGAGTAATACAAATAACCAATGTTCTTTTTTATTGTGTTATAGTTGACTATAAGTGATTTCCCACTCATTATCTCATTTCATTCTCCCAGAGGACAGGTCAAATAATTGTAAGCATTATTTCTATTTCAAAGCAGAAGGAACTGAGAATATATGCTTCGATTAAAGTCACAGAACTACCCTGTGATTGGGATGGTACTAAATCTACAATTTTCAACCCCAAATCTCCTTTCCTTCCATTATAACTTGCTGCAGTAATTAATTATGTAAAAGGTGAAATAGATACATTGATGACAGACAATGTTTAGGAAGAGAGAGTGCATGAATACTTCTAGTCTCTGCATTTCCAGTTAAGATAATTTCAGTTTATCAGCTTTCAACACATCGCCTCTTGTCCATCATGAGTACTAACATCATAAAACAGTAGTTTGCAATAGATTTGATTGTGTTCAACTTATCTGATGCTATTTACCAACAAAATTAAGGGACTTAACATCACTGATTAGATTCACGTAAATGAAAATTGAATCAGGTAGATATTTTGGATGTTCACAAAATTCATAGCAAAATTGGTATATGGGGGATTGACAGTTGCTTTGATGCTTAAACTCAGTATCCAGGCTTCCCAGTGACTAAGGAAAACCAGAGCTCATGTCCTGCTTGTCTCTGGAAAAGCTTCTACTTAGTCAAAGTCACAGCTGAATTTTTCTACCCAGACAAAACACTGTCTAAATCTAGGCTGACAGGCAATGTGGGGAAACAACTCAAGATTAAAGCCTCATGTTTCAGGGGATGTTTCATCAAGGCAACCTCAAACTTGAGACCAAGATCTTCCTCAGTATAGGGCTGCAGATTTTCACCATCTGGATACATGGATTTTAAGACTTCAGTGTTGCTACAGACAAATTAAATGCAAAATTGGGCTCGCCCCTGATAAACTTAAGGAACCCAACCAATCCCACAGTATGGCAGCCTCCCTTAAGGCTCCCAGAAGACAGCATGTCCTCTCTGTAGATTCATAGTCTACAGCACTGCAGCCCTTGATTGCAGACCACCTTCTAATCTCTAATTGTTTTATGTGCTCCCGTCTTGTTTCCCCAACATATTCCTGAATCATTTAATTCACTTTTAACACCCCAAACACCTTACCTTGTCACCATTATACACATAATCCAGTTACTATGTGCCATGCTCTGAGCTAGAAGCTGGGGTTATAAAAGCGATGAATAAAGAAGCCTTGCCCCCACTGGGCTCCCAGTGTAGTAACACAGACCCTCATATTTACAGCTCACATCAATATGATACAAGAGCTATGGAAGTAGTATAAATACGTTGTTTGGGGAGTGTGGAAAAGACAGAGAGATGAGGCAAAAATGGACACGATATCCTCCTGGTGGAGAATCTAGAGGAAAGGGGGTTAGGCAAGGATACTCCATATAAAAGGTATGACCAAATTCATCCAGTTTCAAAGAGAAAGTTTGGCATGTTTTGAGAATGCCAGGTGGTATAGCATGACTACATATGACGTACGAAAACAGAGTAGCTTTAAATAGTGAAAGAAACTGAATGCTTTTGGATTGTATTCCCTACTATTCTGTAAGCTTGCTTGAGTGTAGAGACAATGTTTCTTTGTTTTGTTTTAGATTTTATTTAATTTTTTAAAGAGGTACTTAGATTATACAAATGTCACAATAAAAATATAGGGGATTCCCATATGCCTCTCTCCCCACACCTCCCACATTTTCTCACATTAACAACATCCTTCCCTAGTGAGGTTCATTCATTGCAACTGATAAACACATTTTGAAGCATTACCACTAAGCATGGATTAAAGTTTACATTGTTGTTTATTCTCTCTCCCACACAATTCTCTAGGTTATGGCAAGATTTATAATGGCTGGTATCTGTCATTGCAATGTCATTCAGGACAATTCCCAAGTCCCCAAAATGCCCCCGTATTACACCTGTTTTTCCCTCGCCCTGTCCTCAGAACCTCCAGTGGCCACTGCCTCCATATCAATGAAATAAGTTCTTCCATTGCTAGAATCACAATAAGTCTATAGTAGAATATCAGACAATGTGTTTTGATACCAGCACCTAGCATAGTCTGGCACATGGTAGCCATTTAGGAAACATTTTTTGGATGAATAGACAAATAAGTGAATGAATGAATAAGTGAATGAATGATTAGTCAAAGGGAGCCATTAATGATATATAAGCAGAGGAATCACATAATTATATAGGTGTTTTAAAAGATGACTTTATAGCCTACCTTGATTCTCTCCTTCTACTTTCAAAATTACTCTTTTTAAAACATATTTTATCATTTAACACAAGTCTCCCAGTTTCTAGTCTTGAACAGCTATAATTTATTATCAACAAAACAATGAGAGTACTTACTTAAATTATAAATCAAGTCAGAACACCCTCTGATCAAAACCTGACATTAGCTGACCATCCGATAGACCAAATTAGGCTTTATACCATCACCTGTCTCTAACTTGCTCATCTTCATCTCTACCTTTCTCTTCCCTCACTATTTTGCTTTCAGGCACAGTGGACTCTTTCACATTTCCCTGAATAAACCAGGCATACTCCTGCTTATTCTCTCTGCTTGGAACATTCTTCCCTCAGAAATCCAACGGCTTACTCCCTTACCTCTCGGTCTTTGCTCAAATGTCACTTTCTTATAAAGCCTTTCCTAAACAACTTGTGCAAAATTCCAAATTTGGCCATTCTCCATCACCATCCTCCCTTACCCAGCTCCACTTTTCCTTTTTTAGAGCACTTACTGCACTCTACTACCATACTCTATAATTTACTACTTTTCTGTTTTTGTTTTCCTACTTTCTTTCACTTAACAGGAAAAGAGATCTTTATTTTGTTTGGGGAGTTTTGTTTGTTTGTTTTATCCCACTGATGTACCCCAAGCATTTATGCCTAGACTAGAGCCTGGGGCATAGTAAGTGCTTTAGAGATGTTTGTTAAATTGAATTGAATGTTTAGCTGTTCTAGTAAAGATTTTGATTTTTCGGCACATATAAAGCATTAGGAGGTGCACATGCCTTGCCAGGCTTGCAAGGTGGTTGTTAGAAATTAATGCTATAAGAAATGTGAAAATTGTAATAAGAGAAAAAAGTTCTATATGTTTATAAGTTAGTATTGTACTGGTTGACATCAAACCATCATGAATCATCAGATGTTTATTGGCATAAAGTCAAGTTATCTTATTGGCATCTGGCAACTGAGTGCCCTAACAGCAAGGAAAGAACAGAGAGGAATAAAGTGAGCTTCCAAAGAGTATGGGAATTAAGATTCATTCACTTGATAAGTACATGTGGATGGATGGGTATGTTATGGCTATTCTGCCAAACTAGGCTGGATATTTAAAGAAGGTAGATGACTTAGCAGTTGTGAAATGATGAGCAAAATTGGAGAAGCAACATGTTAGGTGGTTCAAAGGAAGAATTAGAAAGAAACAGTGGTACACCATGCCAGTTACTGGGGCATAACTGTGGCTGCTAGGAACCAATAAGATCCAACACATCCATTTCTGCTCAAGGCAATGGTAAGCTAGAAAAGTTATCGACTACATTTTGGGTGAATTACTCCATTCCTAAATTGTTTTATGGCCCTATGCAAATATCAGGACATGCCATGTGTTTTGTGTTTGCCCCTGCAGACACCACTCTTCACCATTCTCCATCCTGGGATGACAAGGGCTAGTACTATAGAATCAAGGGGCTCTTTTGCCCTCTAGCTTCAAATTGGCTTCATCCAAAGGAGGACATGGTCAGGAGATTGAAGGCAAGGAGGAGCATAAAGACAGGCAACATATACCCCTGGTTCTCTTCCTGTGGGGTCCAAGGGGCCCTCTGTGCCTTTCAAATGAAGGTCACTGATCTTAAGGTAGACTCTTCATCATGACTCTCTCCTTCTGGCTACCTGTTGTCTCTACATCCCAATGTCTCTCCAGGCCTAGAGCAGTGATAGCTCTTCTCTTATTAGCCTAGGTTATTGCATCAATCCTTGTGGGTCATCAAAGCACCACACCTTTGGAAAGCCATCCCTTTCTTATTTGAATTATACCAATTTGAGTGTGCCAGCTGGTGTGACCCCTGTTTAGGTCTCACTGATGCACATAAATCCTCCAAGTCTTTGTTTTCACGTTGGTCAAGTATGAATCATAACATCTACTACCCAGGGCCATAATCACCATTAAATTAAGTAGCAGTTGTAAAATAAATAGCAAAGTCATTGACCTGGAAGAAAGTGCTCGAGCAATATGGGTTTCATCCTCTGCCTTGCTTGTCCCTTATCACATTGCCTTATAAGTATCTGCTCAGTTTGTCTGCCTCTCCCTTGAAACCGAGTGCTCCTTGAGGGCAGGGCACAAAGGCAGGGGCATGTGCATTAAATATGTGTCCCCAAATACCTGTGAGATGGTCACTGAATGAATATGACATTAGCAGCAGAGAGAAGACAGAGCTCTAAAACAAATCATCACCAGTTAAGACTAGAGGGCAGAGACTCAATTTGAAGATGATGTTATAATTGGATATAGGAGCCGCATTGAAAAAGATTGCTTTGATCTTTGCCACATCTTGCTAGTAACACTCTCTTTTATTTTCTCTCTTAGTGTATGTACATATATATTTACACCCACACACATACACAAAGATAGATAGGATATATATATATAATCTCTAGGATAGGATTATATATATATAAAATCTCTAAGTCACTGTTCTTTGATACATTTTCCTCAAGAACAGCACTTGGAAATGAACTGTTACTAATTAAACAGATACTTATACCAAGCCCTTATCAATTATCTAAAATCTATCAAAGCAGTGATTAAAGTAAAAGAGCACTTACTTTCTAAAACTGGATTGTTAAAGCTTGACTTTTTATTTATCTTCCAAATAACATAATTATATAGTTAGCTAGGGCATTATTTCTTAAAGGATTTTTTTTTTTTGAAACTGGAAAATCCTGTGTTATAACACAAATCTATTCAAATCTGCACATGTGGGAAAATTGAAAAAAAAATCTTTAAAAAAAATAAGACAACAGGGAAGCAGGTGTGGCTCAGTCGATAGAGCCCCCGTTTACCATATGGGAGGCCCCGGGTACGCTTCCCGGGGCCTCCTTGTGAGGGCAGGCCAGCCCGCGCAGCCCAGTGGGCTGATGCAGCAAGCCCTCACAACAGGAAGCGGGTGTGGCTCAACCGATAGTGCCCCAGTTTACCATGTGTGAGGCCCGGGGTTCGCTTCCCAGGGCCTCCTTGTGAGGGCAGGCCAGCCTGCGTGGCGTGGTGGGCTGATGCAGCGGGACCTCACAGCAAGGGGAAGATAAGCAGACACGGAGAAGACACACAGCGAATGGACACAGCGAGCCCAAGCAGCAAGGGGGGGATGAATAAATAAATAAATAAATAAATAAATCTTAAAAAAAATAAAATAAAATAAGACAACAAAGTTACAACTTAATATGATGATATGCTCAGGAATTTCCACCTTTAATTCAGAAGTAGAGATGCACATTTTGAAAAACTCTTCCTACTTGGGCCCCTGTCTCCCAATCCTTGAGATCCAAGGTGGTATTTGAGATGAGTCTCGGTTGGAGGGGTTCTGACAGCATAACCGGAAGTCTCCACCCATTTTTGCTTTGCATTTTTCCTAAGGTCTCCATAATTTTTAATTTCACATCGTTAGCAGGTGAAGAATTGAGTTAGATAAGGGCTGGGTAGCATTTTGTCTCTGACCACAACCACCAGCAGCACAGAAAGTACAGTGATGTCACCTGCTCCAGACAGGAAGTAGAGTTTTGTGCTTCAAGTGCTTTGGCTTTGAAGTCACGAGGACTTTGGGTGAAGATATGTTTCTCCCAGTTCCTCCCTGTGTAGCCTTGGCAAGTCGCTGCACTCCCATAAGCCTCCCTCCTTTATATATGAGCATCTATCTACCTCACAGGGTTCTTTTGAGGAAAGAAAGAGATGATATATTTGGTGTGCCAGGAAGATAGTAAAAGAGAAAAAGGATGAAAATAAAAGAAGACAAAAAAGGAAAGAGAAAGAAAATCAATGGAGTATCAGAACAGCCAAAAGTTAGAGTCTGCAAAGGGAGAAAGGGAGAGAAAGGTGCAAAAATTCTCCTGCCTTTCAAGAGAAATACTGTCAATATTTGCTTTACATAATATTCTATTTATTCCAAACACATAAGTCCTTTAGAAATTCCAGTCTTGTCCAAATCTGAAAAAATACAAAATATCATTTCCCTCAGTAATTTCTTGATAGTCACTGAGAGAAAAAAGGCAAGAGGTATATATCTCCTTTTTCTGAATACCTGTAGCACTTTATCTACGATTCTCACATGAGATTTATCTTTTCCTACTTTGAATTTTTTGGAATTGTGTACATGTCTTATCTTGTCTCCTTAGACCATACAATCCTCAATGGCATGTCCATGTCTGATTCACATCTCTGTCTTCCATGATATGTCTAACAGGATATCTTAAGTAAGGTAATGCATATATAAATAAATTGATAAGGGGAGTTAGCAAGGAGCCTAGAGCAAGGCTCCCTAATTTGCTGGTTTATACAACAAAGAAATAGGTTTTCTGTAAGAGAAGGAAGAAGGAAGAAGGAGGAAGGAAGGAGGAGGGGAAGGGAAGGGAGGGGAGGGGATGAAAGGAGAGGAAGGGAGGGAAGGGTATGTGGTAAACAAGCTTTGTCAATGTAGGTAAAAAAAGTTTAGTTTATTTCTTTACTGCAAGATTTCTTTCCCAGAGCTGTTAATATGATTGTACTGATATTTCCACAAAGGGGATATGCTGTATACCACATTTTGACCAAGCAGCTTTATCTCTATATATCCTGGAATGATAATGTTGACAGTATCAATCTAGAAAATATCTTTTGAGTTATATTTGAAGATACAGCCTCAAAGATGTGTTCTCTGCACTTCAAACTAGATGCTTCCTCACCATCCCCCCATTATTCTTTTTGTTCAGGATCAAAGAAAGGTTCTTCCTCCCTCCCTCCCTCCCTACCTATCTGTTGATAGCAACAGAGCAAGACAATGGGGTAATTGAATAGTTAGTAAAACCATTTCCGGTCCTTTCTTAGACAACCATGAGGAGAGAGCTTAATAGCAAGTTAGATGAAAAAGTCACAATAGTACTTAAATACACAATAGGAAAGAGAGGAAGGGAAATGAAGCTTTGACCTTCAAGGATGGAGGTATCTCAAAAGTGGTTACCCAAGCATGGCCAGTCCCAAGATTTGGATTCTGTTTGTCCCTTTGGATGGCCTCCTATGGCCAATCCCTTCCTCTCTAGCACCTCCATGTGACAGAGGAGAAATAAAAATGATTGAAATGTAAATTAATGTGAGGAAATGAAATGATGAGGAAATTCCATTCCTGATGCTCTATTATCAGAAGGGATAATTTAGAATAAGGTCAATCCAAATTTTTAAACGTTGTTATTTCTGCCTATTAATTTGGAGGCACTTAAAATATATTCTCTGAAGAAATAAGTAAGAATTTAGAATAATAACAATGTTAATCATAATTAGGCAGCCACCATGCTAAGCATATTATATGTACAGTCATTTAATTTAATCCTCATAACACTCTTTGGAGGTAGTATTTTATGTTTATCTTTCCATACTATGCTTCTCTCTTCTCCCCACTTTCCCCATCCATCCTGTCCCAAGCTTCAGATATAAATCTCACATGACACCACCATCTCCAGCACCAAAGGAAACAAGAGATAAAAGAAAGAGAAGAAAATAATAACCTCAGCATTCTTTGGGTCCATATAAACTAAAAAAAACAAAACAAAACAAACACACACACAAAACAAACAAACAAAACCAGGAACCTATTGAATTTCTACCTCTATCCTCTCAACTCACAACTTAAGTCTCAATTAAGATACTGTGCAAACTAAATGCCACAGAATAATGAAATCATTTTTTTCCAAAAGTAGTATATTAGAATTCTTTGCAGCCCCAAAAGCATAAAAATAATTCTAGTTGCATGCAAAATGCTCAATGAAAAAATTTAGTTAAAATAAAAGATACACAATTGTGTTTAAAGTATGATACACATACACAAACACACATGAATACAAACACACACACACACAAATATACAATACTCCAAAAGAAAACATTCCAAAGGTTAAGTGTACTTAGCTCTGGGTGATTTGTTTGTTCATTTATTTGTTTTATCTCTATTTTCAGAGTTTTCTGCAACTTTATTTGTAGATATATGTGCTATTCTAAGAGCTTTACATAAATTAGCACATTTAATTCTTACAACAATGTTAGGAAGTAGGTATTATTATCATTATTATTAATTAAATGGGGCATAGAATAGTTAAGAAGCTTGCTCAGCTAGCAGACTGCACTGCAGATATGTGAAACCAGGTGGTCTGGTTTAAGAACCTGATTTTTTAACCACTACACTACCTATTAATAAGAATCCCATATTTATAATCAGAAAAAAAAAATGTTAAAATATTATTTTATTTTTAAAATACAATCTGCAAATTTGGTAATCAGGGAAAAGCAAGGATGCACCTACTGGGGAGAGGGAAGAATTTGATAAAGGCTTTTTTTCTCCTTTTAAAATCATCATTTCATTGGATTGCAATAGCCATCAGATTTGCTTCGGGCCATTTAAAGGCAAATTGGACATTCATTTTTGCATTTGAGTGCTTTTTCCTTTGTAATTATCAATAATGAAATTACCACGGAGTCACCGATGAAAAAAAACAAAAAGGCATACAAATGTTTGTTTTTTCCTTTTTTCGCATCCCCAGAAATGTACCAAACAGATGAGCCTGCAAATTGGAATGTTCTTCCTATAATACTTAGTCACCTCACACCCCCTGTCTCCAAAGGGGATAGGAGAGAGGAGTCAATTACTGGGAGGCCCACCACTGTTCAGGTGTGTTCTTTCAAGACCTTCGGTTCCACATTGCGGTTTATGGCCTGGAAAGTGGCTTCCACAATGTGATCAAGCTAAGATAATGATCTCATTATAAAACCAATCAGAAACTCTGTGCAGCTTTTTGTTGTTGCTGTTCATTGAAAGGTTGGGAGATAAGAATAGGAAAAGGAAACGCGCTGTTTGAAATGTCTGCATTTTGAAAACGTGGATCTCAGCAAAGGCCAGCTTTACTTTTGAATCCCTCCTGCATCCTCCCCTCCTACCCTCCCTTCTCCCTTTTCGAAGAATCTAACAAAGTCTGGGGTTAGCTATTAGGACTTGTGGCTATCACACTCAAAGTAGCCTGAATTTGGGTTTTCAGCAGTGCAAGCCTAAGTTCTTGAGATGGGTCGCTAGAGTGTTCTAAATAAGGAAATAATATAGAGCTTAGAGTTCAGAACAAGGTGGGGACTGAATCACAAGAGCATATCTGCAACAAGTAAGCAGAGACAGGTAAAAATCAAAACACTAAGCTGGGCTGTTTATGGGCGATGATACCGCCCAGTTTCCCTGGGGACAGTTCTGGTTCATGTCCGTTTTCCATTTAAAAGTGTCCTGATGTGCGAGATAAATTATATTGTCACAGTAAGTTTTGCTGATGTTTGTGAAGGGGAGTCAAATCAACTTATAAGATCAAGAAGGGAGCTGAAGCCCATATAGGTGGAAATGGCTCTTTAGGAAGGGAAAAGCTAAATACTGAGATTTTAAATGTGCCCCCTTCTTTTTTTTACCGGGAGGTCCCAGGGATTGAACACAGGTCCCTCCATATGGGAGATGGACACCCAACCATTTAAGCCACATCCACCCCCTAAATGTGCCCCCTTCTTACTGTTACTCCTTAAGGGCCAATAATATCCTTTACACAAGTTGTCTCTTCTGAATGGGATCAGAGAGAGGAAAGGGGAATAACGAAGGAGTTGTGTTTAATGTTTGGAATGATACCAGAAGGAAACAACAAAATAATCACGGAAAATTAGTAGAGAATAAGAAAATTCAGCACAAGTTGGAAATAAGGAGTTAGGAAAACTTGTAGAAATTAACACCACATGAGAATTTGCACAGTATTGGAAAAGGCGTTAGTCTTTCAATATGACGAACAACAGAATGCGGATTTTAAAGGGAGGGTGACCTCAGGTGATGTCAGAGTGTCACTAAGAAACTCATATGCATCACTTAGACCCATTCCTTCCCTAACTCAGAAGAAGAGGAGGGGCAAGAAGCAGATAACTGCTTCCTCTATAGGAGCATGGCCAAGGGTCTCCAGTAAGAATAAAGAAATTTTATACTTTCTTTTCAAAATAAGGGTAGCTATCCTCATTGCTGAGTTGGCAGGTTGTGTTGATACACAACAGCCCTCCTTTTGGGACAGCTAGTGCTCAAAGGCTGCCTTCCTTTTACAGCGCTTCCTGATGCAAATCCCAGCTTCATCACCAGAGAGGACCTTTCACACAACAAAATTTAAATAAATTATGCAAAGTGAGTTTTAAACCCCTTTCATGACAGCTGTAAATCTTACTAGGGAAACTATCAATAAGAATCTGTGATCAGCCAACACGTTGGTTGATAGCCAGCTAAGGACAAGACTCCTGGTAGGAAT
>JAQZBX010045270.1:8551-21200 GCA_029593785.1 Cabassous unicinctus
CCCAGGATGTGTATATCCATTGCGGGTGTAGTACCACACGGATGGGGAATGGTTGTGTGGGGTGATTTTGGGGGTGTGGGCGGTGGGGAGCATGGGAATCCCTGTAGTTTCTGAGTAATATTTGGGTAATCTAGGCACCTTTATAAAATGTATATATATATATATAACAAATAACATTTATGTAAACAAATGCACATATATGCATATGTATTTATATATCATTTTACAAATAAAAAAATTTAAAAAATTAAAAAATAAAAGAGGAAAAAAAAAAAGAAGTAATTAGGCATTAATTGAGCAAGTTATTAGCGTATTAGAATTCTATTCATTTGTACCAACACCCTGAAATCAAAATTGTCAACAGCCTTGCTGCTTTGATTCAGTACTTCTGTTTATAGAAGAAATGAGCCTTTTGATATGAATAATAATAGGCTGAAGAGTAAGCCCAAATAATAAAGGATGTTTTCTTCCAGCTCATGACAAAGAGACTGAGAACTTACAGGTTCATGAATGGAAGGAATTAAATTGTCAAATAAGTGCCTAAGAAAGAATATCATATAAATCCTCCTTTCTCCCAGTGTTTTTGGGTGTACACTTCAAAATGAGTACAGAACTGCAAATATTATAGCGGCAAATAGGTTTTTCCAATGATTTTTTTCCCCTGAGAATGTTTTTGGCAACAAACTGGCATTTCATCAACATAAGATGAAACTCTAAGCAAGAAAAAAAAAAAAATTTAGCATGCAGGTAGTTCAAGTATTTAAATGAACCTCTCCATTTAACCCTGCAGCCTACCTTTCAGTTGCCTGATGCAGTGAACCAGTGCACTTGGCCCTCTGGCATTTAACAGCATTTTGGTTTCAAATGAAACTGGTCCAGCCAGAAGTCAGACTAGCATTCAGCAGGCACTATAGTAAAGCAGGCTTAGAGAAAGTCTCTGCTCTGCCACTTGCTGGTTTAGGCAGTTTCACCTCACTGAAGCCTAGTTTCCTTCATGGTGGAGTTTAATAAAACTCATTTAAGTGAATTAAAGTGTGGTAGCTGCCCTAGCACATACCAGGCATTCAGTGTTTGTTTGTTAAGTTTTAAATATGATCTAAATTGTTGGGAAATAGCATAATTGTAATGCTGGCATCCTTATTATACATATTTAAAATTGAGGAGGGAGGGGACACTTCCTGTTCTCATTCTCATCCCCCATGAAGTGGAGGATGGGCTTGGCCAGAAGGTTCATAAGTCCAGTGTGAAAGTCCCCATGCCAGATGCATCTAACTTGTTTCTAGGCATGCCAAGTACAAATTTCTATTGATCATAATGAAAATCACATTTCCTTTGAGAGGAGAAAAATGCCCTTCTGAGATTAGGAATATACTACCAAGGTGATTGTAATTTTGATTGCTTCCTCACTTCACCATTGTGGGATGTGCCTTACCTTTTACTATTTCACTTTTCTCCATTGTAAAATGAAATTACCCTTAGCTGCATTTCTTTGATCTTGTTAGGACTGATGGGCAATGATTGAACATTTTCAATTGTAATGTCATACACAAAAGCATCATTATTCAAAAGAGGGAGTCAGAGTGACACCACTCTAATCATAGGCTACCATGTGTTGAAGAGAATTTTCTTTTACACATAGATTAAAATCAGATCGTCCCCCTCTGCAAACAAGGAATTGATGCCTCTTCCTTTACTGCACATGCTACCGAATTAAGTGGCAATCTAGAAGCTGATATTGAATATTGGAGGAGGAAGAGGAACCTCTGGCCCCTGACTCCTCCATCCTAAAGGATGACTGTGACCACATCATGGGTACAGGGAAGGAGTGTGGGCAGCGATTCTCCCAGGTGTGTTACAGTTGTAACTCTTTCTGTTCTGGTGGAAGCATGATGGCATTGTCTGAAAATTAACCTGCCCACTCCTCAAAGAAAGCAAATACAATTAAATAGGTTTATTTAGTTATATTTTTTTCTGAATTAGCTCTTTGTTGTAATACAAGAATATTTTCCATTTTCTGGAGATAATTTTTGATGTCAAAGAAGAAAGAGGAACTCAAAATTTCTCGACATAATTAAGATCTACTTTGTCTTAGTAAGCATAATGAAAATTTCCAGACAGAAAATGAATTACCTTCATGCATGGACTTTGCACTTGGAAAATTTTTGAACATTGAGGTGCTCCCGGTAAATTTACCTTTAAATAAATGTAAATTTACATAACATGTAAAATAATATGGAGTCTTAACTGCATCAGAGATTGAATAGATATTTGTAAACTCAGTAAAATGGCTTGTTAATGAAAAAGATCAGAGGCATAGTAATTTAAAAGCAGTGGTCAGCGGCTTACTAGTATTGAGCACTGACTAGTGCTAAATGCATGACACACACTATTGCATTTAATAGACCCATCCTGTAAAGTAGATGTAGTTGTCCTAATTTTGCAAAAGAGGAAACTGAGGTTTAGAATGTGAGTAATTTGTCCAGGGTCTCATGGCCAGTGAGTGGTAGATGTGAGACTAGAATCCAGATCTCATTTGAAGTTTTGTAGCTTGACCGCTTCGCATTCTGCCTCCTGGAATTATCAGGAGTGACAAAGTCAATAAAATAATAATAAGAGGAACCTTAAATGAGAAAACCATTTTTTGGTGCTGTTTTTTACTTATTTTCTTATTGACATGTTTATCACAGAATATTTGAAAGCACAGAAAAATGTAAAGAAAAATTCATCATCATCCATATTACCTGGAGATAACCATGTTAACATGACTTGCATTTTAGCATTTCCCAATGTGGGTTTTGAATAAGATAGAATTAATCTATTTTCTGTAAGAGAAACTTCCATGGTCAGGTAATTTGGGGAAATGTTAAGTTAAACAGTGTTAAACTGTTTTTTCCTCTAAAGGACTTCTCAAAGGTTTTAATATGCTTAACATGGAAAATGAGTTTCTAAATTGGAAATATAAGATACTTTCCAAATTTATTTATCAGAACAACACTAATTTATATCTCAAAACTAGTGTTATTTCAAATAAAGTTTAGGTAATGCTATGGAGAGAAAATATCCTTCTGGATTTTTTTGGATAAGCATTTAATTGTTTATATAATAGTTTTATATTCCTTTTCTCCAGAGTTATATGGTAGGACTTTTCAATTAGTTAAAACTCATTTTAAATTATTTTTTGAAATATTTGTATAACCATATGTGTATGTGTCTGCACTTTTTTTTTTTTAACCTTTCACTCCTTATTAGACATTTGGACTATTTCCAATGATATCATTAAAAGGTTTTGAGTTTTAGGTTTGGGTGAATGTGGTTCCAGAACTGAAACCTGCAAGACTGCAGCAGTGAGGAAACCAGCCCCAGGGTTTGTTATGCAGCTGGATACCGTGAAAGCCATTTCAGAGAAATCTGTGTGGGATGGACCTGAGACTTGCCATCATGAGACAGACCTGCCAAAGAAAGGACTTGCTTTGCGGGGAAGAGTAGTCTAGGTCTTACAAAGGGCTGTCAAGTAGGGTGTGTATGTAATTACCTAAGTGGTTGGGAGGTTTGCCTTTCTTTTGTTTCTTCTAGCACAGCCTGTGTGGTCCCAAGGCTAGGAGTGGTCTCTTCCCAGTAGCACTGGGGAATCCTTGGTGAGGGAAAGTGCTGGTTATTAATCTTTGCTGTAGTCAAGGAAGGTGAGAGGGTTGGGACTTCTCAGGCTCCTTTGAGAGGTGAAAAAACTGGACCCGTTGGATTGGTATGAATTTTGAGAAGGGGAGCTTGACTTGGATTGTATGGGGAGGATTGGATTTGAAGCTACTAAATAGATACTCCATTGTAACAAAAAGAACAAGAAATCTTTCTGAACGAACCAACAATTCCTTGATTTTTTTTTTTCATTCAACAGATTCTTAGAGAAAGCCAGCTATGTGTCAGGTGCTGGGCAGGGCTCTCAATTAGCAGCTAATTGTTTTGAAAATAGTACTGCACAGTACATGGAAATCATATTCATGGAATAAAATCACTTTGACTGGAATGAAGCATGGACCAATATTATTAAAAATACAGATCTTTGAACAACCTCCAAGGCAGTGTAAACAATACTCTCTCTGTTTTAAAGGAAAGCCCAAATCTTTAAAATGTCAACTACTGTGCAGTTTCAAATTCTTTTTTGTTTGTTTGTTTGTTTGGGTAACATTGTGGCTGGTTCCTCAGATGTCTTAATGAACTTTTTCAGCAAGTTCATACTAATATAGAATGTGTAAATGTGTATGTGCCTTCTCCCACACCCATAGAATCCCCCCTTACACACACACACACACACACACACACACACACACACAGAGATTAGTTCTTTTTTGAACTAAGGGAAGTTGTTAGCATTTACTTTTCTTGGACAGATCTAAGTATCAGAATTCCTTTTCACAGCCTGGGGTTATACATGGCAAGGCTGGAAAATGCCGCCCTCATCACAGGCAGTGGATTGTAAGGGGTGAGGTGCCAAAGGGAAAATTCCTAAATGGAATATTCGGCAACCCAGGAAGCATAAGTATCATTACTATGGCAGCAAGAGGTGCTTGGCTCTGGCCTGTTCCTTCCCTGCCTGGGGCCCCCAGGGCTCTCAGCTCAGTAGCAGAGAGCAGAGCTGCCAGTTTTGTAACAGGCAACAGTGGAGGTTATTCTTCTCCTGACCAGACACTATCAGTCATCTCTTTTGCCTTAAATGTGACTTATTGTTTGTAGTGGCAGTCAAAAGGCACTGGGATTAGTCTAAGGGACACAGGCTTGACATTTCAGAGAGCCCTGGGTTTGAATCCTAGCTTAGCCATTAACAGGTATGAGACTTTGGACAAATTATCTATTTTCGTTTGTGGTTTTTTCATCTGAAAATGAGAATAACCTACCTATCTGGTAGTCTTATGGTTAGGATTAATTTGAAGCATTTACATGTAAAACCATTAAATATTGACAAAGTAATAAACTCATTTCCATGATTTTAATTTAACAATTAAATGTAGCTCAATTATTAAAGTTTTTGACTATCAGCCATATGAAAAGTGCACACGATTGGTGTGCACGATTGGTTTTAGTTGCCCATTCTCAGTTTCTACTCAGTAAGTTAGTAGTTGATATTTGGTTTAGGATCAGCATATTTCAAACATAATTCTGTTTTGTTTAACTCATTAATTAATTCATACAATGTGATTCTCTGTAAGCAGGTTTTCCGGCTTTTAATCATTAGAAAAGGCTCTACCTGGTAAGATGCGGAGATAACACACAATGTGTATATTGTAAACCTTTTCCCATTTTCCTCTAGGAAAGAAAATAACCAACTAACCAAATCTGTTCTTTCACTGGACTTCATTCTTTGTAACATTTCCTAATGAAAAGACTTTATCTATTAGCCTACAATTTAGTTCCCTCTTGTATAAGAAGACTAGATTTTATTTTGTGCCACCCATGTCTGCAGCTTGTGTTCCATCCATTAAATATTGATAAAGTAATAAAATTCACTGATGATGATTCATTTTATTCCTTGTGCAGGAAGATGCAGTACCAGAACACAAGTGGGAACCACTAACTGTGGTCTTTTAGTAGTCACATAAATTCCACATCTGCAAATTATAAATAACCCCTTTATATTACAAACAATATGTGAGGTAATGCCCACTTATTGTTAATAATATGTTTAAAAACTGGCTGTTATTTGAATGGTATGAACACTAGTCACATTACTATTTTTTTTCTTCAGAGGATTAGGTCATTTTAAAGATTTGTAAAGCTTCAGAGAGTTTCGTGAGAGTACTCACATATTTTAAGAAAATAACAATATTTTGCTGACTTCAGAGTTCATAAAGTTAAAGTCAAGTAGCAAAACTACCTGTTCATTTCCTCCCCCCCCCCAAAACAACTAAGCAAAAACCTTTTAAAATCTTGCAGCTTTTTAAGTCAAGGACACACTTTAAATAAAAGTCAGTGAAAATCTGGCCTCAGAATTATAAGCAGTAGAAACATATCAACTTCCTGCACAATTGTTTCCTTCTCTACTTAACATTCGCTTTATATTTGACACTTTGGCACATTTCCTGGCATGCCTGAGCCGTCATCACATTTTTCTGTGTTTTAATTTGACAAAAAAAACAACAGTTTATACATTTTCAAATCTTGCTGGTTTCTAATCTGATGAAGGAAAATTATATCCAGTTGTTTTAAATTTGTATTTCTTAGATCAGTGAATTGTGAGAACTATTAAGATATTTAATTTTCATTTTGTTTTTCTTCTACAGGTTCACTCCATATACTTTATGTATTTTATGTTTGTATGTGCATATTCTCCTTACTGGTTTTCATAAAAGCTCTTAATATCTAAAACATATTGACTTTGTGTCTTATGTTTTAAATATTTCTCCCAATTTTATCTTTATCTTGCAGCTTTTTTTATGAAGTTGTTTTTCTGCATTCAGGTTACATGTATTTTAGAAACAATTTGTATTTTTCGATGTCTTGCTTAGATATGCATGCATATCATGAGGTCTTTAAAATATTCCCTTACCTTAAATTTTTGATTGATTAAATTTTTGACTTAATCTGAATTTTGGTTTTTTATGGTATGAGACAGTGTATAATTTTTTTTTTTACAAAGCCAATTGCCTCAATATTATCTGTTGAATGGTTTGATCTTTCTCAACTGATTTGAAACAGCACCTTTATCATATATTAGATTTATTTTTTCCCATGTGTTATTGATTTTTCCACTGCTTTTTAGAATCAGTCCAAAAATGTTTTGCTTAAGGTGTCATTGTTTCAATGATCTGGTGGGGTAAATCATAACAGTCAACATTCGTTTCAAAATTCTCTTGGCTGTTATCAGGCTTTCATTTTTCCAAGTAGAATTTAGAATTGGGCATGAGAATTGATTAATTGTATCCAATCTCTATATAAATTTGTGGAGATATTAAACTATCCCATCAAGGAACATGTTCTTATCACAATTTTCTGCCCTAGTGTTTCATCTCTCTGTCATAGTACAGCAAAATTGACCATTAGGAAAGTATTCCTTCATAGGTATCCTCGGTTAAAAGAAAACCATCTTAAGGAGTACTGAATTAACCAGATGTTGTTAACTAAGTTACTTACTTTATCAACTTGAGATAGTCCACTGTTTCTCCAAGTGTGATCCCGAGTCAGCAGCACCTGCAGACCCAGCAGCACCTGGGAGCTTTTCCCGCCCTGTCATGAGGCTTGTCTGTATTGCAAGCAAAGGGTGTAGATGCTTAGTAGCCATTATTATTGTTGATTTCTAGGAAGCTAGCACTGAAGTAGTAGTGCACAATATGAGTATTAGGCAGTAGTAGAGATGCCTAGGGGAATGGAGGAAAGGCCTGGAAAGTGAGGGATGTTTGCAGCTTTTGATGGGTTCTAGATAATTGGTGATGCCAAGAAGGGCATAAAAATTCCTGATATGGGATAGTGAGTATAAAACACTTTTAGTTTTATTCAAGGTTGGCACTTTTAAGTGGGCACACAGTATAGATACTATTATCAAAAATCCTGGATTCCATATTAAAGATATGGTAAGATTAAGTTATTACAGTTCCATGGTTGCTATGTTGAATGAACTAAAACATTTCTATCATATTTCTTTAGTTTTAAAAAATGTCAACATACATTTCTAAGAAAAAATTGAGAATACCTCAGAGAAATAAGGATTAGTCTTCATTCAAATGATAAAAATGAATAGGATGCAAAAGTAAATAAATAACCTTTTCAGTTATTGGAAAACCAGAAAATATTATTTACTTAGATAGATAGATAAATTACTTCATGCCAGGATTTAGGTGTGGTTCATGAACAGTTCATATTTGGGTGGTAGAAATAGCCAAATAAGTTGCACTATCTCTGGCAAGGCCAGGAATAGACAGACACAGGTGTCTGTGGGAGCCTTGAGGCTTGCTTGAAGAGGGGATGCTTGAGCTGATCTTGAAGGAAAAGTAGACCCTACTCTAGGAGAGATATATAGAAAATACTGTACGAACTCATTGATTAGCTCTGCCTGGGGCACCAGGGGTCAGAGTAGTGGTGACTTGAAGGATGTATGTGGGTTGCCAAGCCAGAAAGGGGAAAAGGGTCTTCTAAATGGAGGTGTAAACATACCATAGTGCTATGAATGTTGGAAGATGTAGAGTAGTCCAACATGAGAGAATATGAGCTGGTCAGGGGAAGGTGAGGTTACAGGTGAAGCTGGACCAAATTCTCCTTAGATTATTGTGGACTGGAAGACTTGTTTTTTGTTGTTTAGTATAGCTTTGCGTTTGGAGAAACAGTACTTAATCTCAGTTTATGCTGGATCTTCTTTTTTTGTGACCTATGCCATTACACTCATATCTGATAAGGAAATTTAGATTACGAGTTCAGAAAAGCTTTTATGTTTCAGGTTCATGTTAACCCAACACAATTTTAATCTGGTTCCTATTCAGCCTTTCTTAGCATGAAAAGCTTTCAACCTGTGTGTTCAGCTCTATTTGGTGGGTTCATTAATCCAGATAAAGCCTCTCCTTCTCAGTGGGTGTAGCCAGGAATTCTTCTTGCTACCTGAAACTCTGTTGTTTATGGTGCTCTCAACACCTGTGAGCCCAGGGACTCCTCTCTTCCCCACTGAGCCCATGTATGTTTGCTCACGCTCTGTGGTAACTGTGTTTAGGGCCCGTTGGGCTAGCTTTTGCTAATCTTTTTCTCTTGAGGACTATGGCTGTGCTTTTCCTCTGAGAACTAGATTTCTATATCCTCAATAACAGGCTAAGAACCTGCTGTGATTCAGAATGTGCCATCTGAAACCTTGGAAACACCAGCTCAACTTCTACAAATACTGTCAGTGCCAGGAGACCTTGGTTATTGTGTTTCATCCTCCAGATCATACCCCTTGGAAATTATGGTAGCTATTATTGAACCAAATCTGCCCTTTGTGATTGTTATTTGGACTGTTGGTCATGCAGGCTGCTGGTCAGTCTGTCTTGTCCCAACCCCACTTAGCCTGCAGTTGGCTTTTACCCTGAATGGAAGAAAAGTGTTTGTACATTACAAGGTTTATACATTCCTAAATCCTTTGGGTTCTTATGATATAATGTCCTTTTTTCTTTCCATTTCTTGATGTAGTTTAGGCCTGGACTATTTTGATACCCACTTCCTGCCCCCACATTTTTTTGTTGTTGTTGTTTTTTTAAGACTTAATATACTACAGGAATATTTCCAAACCATGTAATTCATATTAAGTTGCCCTCCCTCCCTAAATGTCTTTGCTGCTTATACAATAAATGCCAGTCTCTGTAGTAGGCTTTGAGGGAGCATGGATGCCTGCTCCTAACTTTCCTTTCTGAACTGTTTTCCACTGACTCTACCCCTATAATTTTCAGAGCTGGGCAGACTGTGGCTTCTCCTGCAGCCTGGGGAGTTTCGTACCTTCTTACCTTTGCCCACAGTGTCTCTTCAGTGTGGAATTCTTCTGACCCAACTCACTGCCCAGAGGAATCCACACGTTAGGCAAGGCCCAATTCCAAATTCCACCTACGCCTTGAAGCTTTTATAGATCCTGAAGCCATGTATAATTCTTCACTTTTGCTTTTATATTTGCCTCTAACTCTGTCAGGGCATATATTACCTGTCATCCATGGTAGTTTTGTTTATAAGCTCCTTTTCTCACTAAGTTGTAAACGTCTTAAGAGCAAGATTCGTCTTTTTATCCGTAGTAGCACTTTGCTCACATTGCTTGGTCCATAATGAGTTTTCAGTAACCAAATCTAGATTAGGACTTTGGTCTAAGAAACTGTACTTTTTGCAGAGAGGGGTAAAGTAAGAATTTGTGTTTTTCAAATAGTTGTCTATTTTTTCCAGTCCTTTCTTTCCCTCTTCTCCGTTTTCTCCCTCTTGTACATTTCAAGTGAAAGAATCAGAAAAGTGAGTGCCTGAGGCTGTATGAAAAAGCATGGTTTGGAGAGGTAGAATCTCCAAAGATTTAGATTTAGATTTAGATTTTAGATTTAGATTGGGCTTTAAAACAATTAGAGTAGCTGTAATGCTTCATTTGAAAATTGCTAGAAAATAGATCATAATCATTATCATGTACTGATAAGTACTAGGACAGCATTTTCACATGTTCTGATTCACCTCTTCTTCTCAACAATCCCATGATGGTTCATGTTTTAGTCCTTTTGCAGAGGAGGAAACTGCGGCTCATATGGTTTTCTTAACTGAGGTTAAGTAAGGGATAAACTGAAAAGGTATTCTACTGTCACCCCAGGGATTTTCTTTCAAGTTGATAATGTCCATGCAAGTTTTGATGTTACCATTTTCTCATATGATGAAGTAGGTATTGTTATTTTCCTTAATTGAGCAACATGTCACTGCAAGTTAAGCAGCTTTTGGTCAAAGTTAATAGGAACTTTCTGACAAATTAATGCTTGAAGCCTTAACAGTCCTGCTAGAAGCATGAAGCAATTGATTGGTTTCATTAGATTTTTTTTTGGTTAAAAATGTCTTAATGTTCTCAAGAGATTTGACAGTTTCTTTGCCTTCAGTTATTTTATGTGCCAGCAATGACAACTGTGTCATGACTGTCTACTGGCCAACAGCAATTGTAAGATGTCCTTGATTTCAAGATGCATCAGGATTTCATGTGTGTTAAAATGTGAAAAAAGATGTGGCTTAGAATTGGTAAATTATGGTATTTAGGTGCACCACTGTATATTTTGTGCATGAGGAGCTTGAGGAACAGAACACGAGGTAGAGACATAGAGCTCTTTGGGGACAAAGCTGAAAGTAGACAATGGATTTCTGTCTGCTGTTTGAGGTTCTTACTATAATATTCCTGGTTGGAGGTGTGTTGATCTTAAGAAGAGGGGTTGTGTGGTGGAAAAAGCATTGGCACTGTGGTTAAACCCACTGGTGGTTGCCTTCTGGTTGTACATGTGCAGACCTCGTGACTCTGGAGTTACTTACATTCTCTGCGTCTTGAGGATGATGATACCTACTTCAAAGGGCAGTTACAATGATTAAATTAGTACTTGCATAAAAGATTTGGCCTGCTACTTCTGTTCTAGTCAATCCTGAAAAATGTTATTCTCTTTTTTCCATCCTTTCCTCTTATCTGCTTTTAAGCTGAAGTTCTTTCTTGGTTTCAAAATAAATCTATTGCCCAAAGATGTATAGTTTGTAACTATTGACACTTTAAAGATTCACTATTATCTGAAATTTTGTGGTCCCTGTATGTGTAATGGTAAGTGTTCTGGGATGACTGAAAAGTCCAGCATGAGTCTGACTGTTGACATGAACTATGCATGTGGTAGTTCCTTTCTCAGCTAGTTCCTATACACTTATAGCAACAGTAAGTGACCTTAGCGTATTACTGTCCAAATGTTTAAAGATATGCTTTATGTTGTCATGCTTTCTGTATTTTCCATATTTTGTTTTGGAAAGTTAAACACAGATAAATTTTTAAAAGTATAAATCAGACTCAAATTTCCACAACCCAGAAATTAACATTTTAATTTCCCTCCATCTTTATTTTAGGAATAAAACATACAGATTAAGCCCCTTAACCACCACCCCAGTCTCACTTACCTTCTGGAAACGCCAATATCACTAGTTGGCAGGCATCTTTTAGATCTAGTTTTTGTATTTATGTAAGCATAAGAAATGTGGGGAAGCGGATGTGGCTCAAGCGATTGAGCCCCCACCTACCACATGGGAGGTCCCTGGTTCGGTTCCCGGTGCCACCTATAGAAGACAGCGAGCTAGCACGACGGGCAGGCACAGTAAGCTGATGCAACAAGAGACACATGGAGGAAAAACATAATGAGAGACACAACAAAGCAGGGAGCGGAGGTGGCCCAAGCGATTAGGCGCCTCCTTCCCACATTGGAGGTCCCAGAATTCAGTTCCTGGTGCCTCCCAAAGAAACAAGGAAGATGAACAGACACAACAAGTGCAAAACAATGAGGGGGTAGGGAGAAATAAATAAATAAAAATAAATCTTAAAAAAAAAAAAGAAATCTGATTTTTAATTTTTGAATCATTATAAGATGAATATCATTATAAGATGAGATTCATAAAGTAAGTGAATAACTTTTTTTCTTATCCAAGTATACTTTTCTCTCTCATACACATGAAAATGTATCTAGTGATATTAATTTGATATTTTACTTTTTTCTGAGATAAGTAATATTTCTGAACATCTCAAAGTAAGAGATAATTTTTAATGAGGCATTTAGCATTTATTTTAAATATTTGTTTGGTTAAAGTTGTTTACAAGAGAATTTAAATGGATATTACTAGCATCATCTAGTTCTTTAAATTCAAAATCCTGCTTCTATTTTATGATACTAATGCCGTGTGAATATATTTGTTGCATAAAATTTTGTGCTGAAGTGTGTACTTATATTTGAAAGATTATATATCATAATTAGGGCAATTCATAATACTAGAATGATTCTGACTCTGGGTATTTCAAAAGTAAAACAAAATTTTGTGGTATCTTTAATAAAAGTAATGGAGTATTATAGTCACTGAATTTGGACTATTTATTCAGATATAGTTAAAAAAACAAATGAGTGGGGTGGGTGTAGCTCAGTGATTGAGCACCAGGGTAAGGGCCAGGGCTCAATCCCTGGTA